>CM040757.1:10698289-10885789 GCA_022829145.1 Albula goreensis | reverse complement strand
TTGCAAAGACATATACACCTGTTCTCTCACACACACATACACCCTCACAAATGCAAAAACATACACTCCAAATGACATAAGACACACACACTTACAAAGGGTAGCTCATGTCTGTAATAGCTGAAGCTAGCAGGTAAAAATAGACTGGGAGAGAGATTGAGAAAGGTCTAGTAATGAATGACAGAGTGACTTGCCGAGCCAAGAGCTCTCTATCCAAACAGGTGGCCGTTTGGTCACGATCAGGCCACCGCAAGCGTCACAGTGAGACAGAAAGAGGCTGTGGACTTTTTGTAAATGTCACAGACGCTGTTTTTTTCTGGCCATTTTCAGGCCAAATTTGAGCCTGACTCTTAATTGTACCACATTAGCTTGCTACACAACACAGCACAGCGCACGGCCAATAGTGGTCAAATCAGGCAATAGTAGTAAAATCATGACACCTCTGGACAGTCTGTATGTAAAGGGTAATGGACAGTAAACATTCACCAAAACATACATTGGTGCCAGGTATTAGAAGAGGACAGAGCTCTCAGGAATGGTCCCAATCCTGTGACTACAGTTGTGATATCAATTGGAAATTGAATTTAAATAATTTAGCCCCTTCTAATGATTTTTGCAGTAGGACAAACATAGAATTCTGGTGTGTCTGCAGCAGTGTCTAGGTTTTTGAGAGTAACTGGAAAACAGAGGACTGGGGCCTCGTGTTTTCGGGACCTGAGAAGGTACAGTCCTCTGAAGCCCCCTGCAGTTCTCTGGGGGATTGGCAGATCTTGGTGAGTGTGAGGGAGAGTCTGTGAGATATGTTATCTGTTGTCCTTGCTCAGCTGTCTGTTGCAATCGTGGACAGTAAAGAGGAATATTTCCCAAGGGTGTGTATAAACAGCCACCTGCCTTTGTGCCCTTCTTCGCTGTAGTCGGGGAAGCTGTGGCCTCCTTGGTGCCAAAATGAAGACGACTAAGATGGAGATCGAGAAAGAAGAGGGGACACTGGGGTCGAGGTTCAGGCGAAAAAGAGACATAGCTGTATTTGAGCATGCATGACATCACAAAACTGAAAAACCGCATTGTAACGTTGTCTGCATTCATGCCTGTATATGTGTGAGTTTCAGTGTGCACACACATGGGTATTCGTGTGTATGTCCTTGGGAGGATTTTATGGGTCTGTGTGCATGTATCCTGTACAGTGTCTCGCTGTGCTGATGGGGAAGGCCACCAGTTGCTCTGACTGTAAGCTCCTTGGTTGCTTGCCAGCTGCCACAGCAGCGGTAGGGTGAATAACAAAAGAGGGTGTGATCAGTTCTCACACTGTGCAGGAAGGGGCATAAGCAGGGAGCACCGTGACTCGCCAGATGGCACGGACAATTCCCGACACAGAAACAATGCCCATCTTTCTTTCCCCAGAGTTCTTCTGCATGACGTCCCCTCCTCGTCCCCTATCCTCTTTCCTCCCTTGTCCCCCTTCAAAGTTGTCCCCCTCTATCCCCACGCGGTCACCTCCACTTTTATCTCTTCCCTCTTTTTTCTGTCCTCTGCTCCCTCCTTCCTCTGCCCCATCAGGTGGCACGGTGACCGTTCTTTGATCTGATGATGAAATGCAATGGCAGCTGGGTAGTGGCTGGGAAACAGTGATGTGTAAGGGCAGAGGGAAGAAGGAGGGGGAATGAGACAGAAAGAGAGATCCTGTTGTAGTTTTTTCATTTCTGTTAGAGTGCAAATAGCATAAGGGAAGAAGCTTAGGACACTTCCTCATCTATGTTTCCACAATTAAAGACTAAACCGATATTTTTGGTCAAACATGACTGCTGAGTGATGAGAAAGTCACACCCACATATGTAACTGCCAATCAAATCACCCCATATATCATATAATAGGTGCCTGTTTTTCTGAGTCAACCATTTGAACTCAACAGAAACAAACAATTCTTATTAAAGTGATAACTGACAGAACATTAAGTGTAACAGACATATCTGTGTGGTGGTCATGTGACGATCCAATGCCGTTGAAGCTGTGATGATCTTCACTTCTGAAGAAGCCCAGGTTGTAGTTCCACCCTGATATCCCTCCTATAGAACCAGTTCTTCTTGTTGAGGCAAGGCCCACATTTAAATGACATCTGTGAGACATTTCTGAGACATGCATAGACAGGAAACCACTAATCACTCATATACTAACAAACCTAGTAAAACAGACACACCCACAGAACCACTCAGACCAGGAAAACAAAGCCATATTTTTTTAGCGATAGGATAATATACTATAGTTACCAAAACAGTGCACCCTTTACCCTGCCCTGCCCTGCCATATAAAATCTGCTAATCAAATAGGAATTACCATCCAGTTTTCCATTCATAAAAGTGCACTTTCACTCAAAATGACATTTTTCTAACTCCTTCTAGCTGACCTCAGTATTCTGGGCAGAGACTGAAATTCTGACAGGCGTGTCTTTGAGACTACAGTGGAATTTCCTCTGCTAGGTGGGTCAAGGCAAAGGACAATGCACTTTCACTGTATCGCACTCTATAATAATATACGATAGCTATACTGTAACACCCAAACCAGAACATGTAAAAACAAAGTACTGAGGGTTTATCATAACCTGTTCAAACATTGACTGCGGGGATACAGAATTGTAGAGCTTTCACTCCAGCTGGTTGTGTTACTGAGTTAGCGCCCTAAAAATAACAGTGAAGCGAGGCACTGGCTTACTCACCAGGGACATTTGAGGTCTCTTATTGCCACTGACTGTGCCTGGACGTCTCAGACTGCTTCTTCCACCTAATCAATGCCTTTCCATTCAGCTGGAACTGTCCTTTCATTTTCTTGATTGCATTTTTCGCAGTAAATTTAGTGCGTCTCTGTGATCTCTCTAAGTTCTTTTGTACATGTTTGGTATTGTAAGTTGATTGGAACCTTTGTGACCAGTGTTTTTCTCAGCTATGTTTCACTAGTTTCCTCTTTGTTCTTAATTGTTCCATCATTAATTAACAAAAATATCATAATTTGTCAACTCCTGGATTTGCAAAGTGTTCTGTGGGAAGTAAAAGTCTGATATACTGAGGAATTGATTAACTGATCGATCAATTGGTTTTCAGAGATCAGGAGAGTCTATGGCCTATAATGTCACTATACTGCTTCACTCTACCCTAGCGACCCTTCACTTATGTAATGTAAATGTGACCAGCAGTGACAGTACTCTGGTACACACTGCCCAGCATCTGGAATTTTCCATCCAGAGAACAGGTGGGAGTCCACGACCAGTTTCATTCAGGGTCAACGCAAACAGAAATAGGACTGCAAATGTCCCGTGTGGTAGAAGCAGTGGTCACATGTATGTGACATGATTGTGGTGAGGCCCTCTCACTTCCTCTTTCATACAAGGCAACCTCACATACAGCTGCCAGCCGTTAAATATCAAACTGCTTAAACTCAATTAATTATTAATGACTGTTATGTAAATTCAGTGCATAGTACCTGGGTGGGGAGGGTTGCCCACCCAGGGAGGAGGACAGGTGAGGGGGAAATTAAAGAATGTGTTTGGATCTTGTGTAAGCCTGCATACAACAAGAGACGTCATACAATGTGTAAATTATAGTTGCTCATTTCAGATTTGCATCTGTTCCCATATTGTGAATGAATCCTTTAGCCTGTGAATTTTATAAGTATTGGGAGATGGAGAATTAACTGGGAGCTCATTAGCTCAAAAAGCGCATGACGGTACTTGTGTTTGTATCTCTGGTTCTTGGCTCAGTGCTGTGCCCTGGCCAGCCCAGAGAATAGATCCTCATGTTTTTTGACTGGGTAGGGTAGTGATGAAGCTGCCAGATACTGAAACTTAGTGTGGTGTAGGCCTGCAACAGTACGCCCTTAAAGGGAAAGTTTGATATCATTTTCTTAGGCCTGGTCTGGCATAGGCACAATATTGTTAAAGTAAAGTTGTCAGGCAATTATGTATCCTATTATTAGTATGAAACCAAAGTAGAAACTCATTAGTAAATGGGTACTTTAAATAAAGCTTGGTAATAATAAATACAATATAGTCTAATCATACAGTAATAAACTTGCACGTGCAGATCAGTACAGCAAGAGAGTTTTAGAGGTCATTACTTTTCAAGTCTCAGGCACAAGTTCCCATTCACTTACTGCTGTATCTTCAGCCAATCCAGCAATTCTATGTGCATGACGTCAATACATAAAATAAGACCCATGTCCTATAAAATCCACCAGACCACTGGTTCAAATGAAAATCTACAATTGGGTTCGGGGCAGTGAAATTTTACATAACATAACAGCAGATGGAGAAGCCTTTAAAACATTTCATATGTTCTTCTCATAACAGAGCATGTTCTTGTAATGCAACCATATGGGTATATTTTAACAGCCAAGGGGCTCAGGGCTATTACCAGAATTCAGTAAATTAAATAAACATTCAGAGAAGAAAGGGAGACTTATGGATTTTGGTAAGGGCGTTTCAGCGGTGCTGGGACTGCCTTTCTCAGAAAATGTCTCAGCAACCTCAATCCGCCGCTAAGTATGACTTTTCCAGAAGCTGATCTGCCACAGCTCTCTTTCTCTTTCTCTCCCCTCTCTCTCCCTCCCTCCCTCTCTGTGGTGATACAGGGAAGTCAGGAGAATTTCATTGTTCTTTGCCCAGTCAGTGATGCAATCAGCTCTGTTATTCTCTTTGAAATTCCCCTTATGGGCACGAATGGACTCAAACCACACACCGCTTCACCTCACCAGGTGTGGCATGATCTATGAATCAGACACATCTGATAACAGCACTGACCTGTCTGGCGGTGGTAATTATGATGTGTGTTACGGTGAGGACTGGGGTGATATGTCTGTGCTGTTAAACACTTATTCAGCCTTACCTAAAGGAGAAAAAGGGGGGAGGGGGGCGGATTTAATTGAGGGTTTTAAATTCATAAAAGGGTTCAACAAGGTGAATGACAATAGATTTTTCAGGTTGAGTTCGGTCAGCAGAACTGCAATCAGGAAGTATTGTTTTACACAGAGAGCTGTCGATGCTTGGAACAGCTTGCCATGGTAAAGTGGCAGATTTACAGACCACTAAGGCCTGATGGAATCATGGATTCTCCATAGACTGCAGGTAAATAGCAAACCTAGCTTAGCTGAATGACCTGTTCCTGTCAATATATAGCTTCTAATGTTCTGGATTTCAGTTGGCATAATAGTGGTTATGACTTCAATACCACTAAAACAGGGATTCAGTATCCTGTATATTGGTTTATTTCATTTGAGGACACAACCTTTTGTACAGACGCTTGTAAAAGGAACTCTTTATTTGCCTGAATTTGTCTGGCCTAACAGCAGTAGCTGATAAGATAAGCAGAGTTACAGAAAGAGAAAACAAGAATATACATATGCCATATTACATAATTACAGTCTGGAGTGCAATAGAGTAAACCAAATGCGCCCTAAATATGTGCTTGCGATATTCTCTTGCAATTTCAGTTTTCAGTGAGGCCTGAGGCAGTGCCAGGTTTTTGTCAGTGGTTCATTCTGTACTTGTCTTTCACAATATTTTATCTGACTCACGCAATAAGACCATATTCTCTAAAATATCCCTCATTTTGTTTCTCTTTTCTGATTTATTTACTATTAATCTCTTTTCTGAATTTGTCTGCATCACCCAGAATTAGCCAGCAGGACTCTCAGTATAATTATTCCCTACCCAAAATTCCACAGTGACCATATGACTTTCAAACCCGCTGTAAGACTTTCGCATATGCTAGCTACAGCTTTCTCTCTGCACTTTCATTTGTATAAACATGATTCTCTTTCATATCAAGATTTATTTTGAAATTTAGTCTGCATGCTCTGGTATATGTTGTCAAAGACATTAACACCATCCAGACAGTCTGTTTTCCTGATTTGCAAGTTACTCATGCAAATCATTTTCAACTGACTCATTACCAGGACACCAATGTGTTTCATAATTTACCTCCTGATCATGTCAAGTCTTAGCAGACGGAAAGGGAAGAAAATTTGGTTATCTGACTGATATAAATATCATGACTTATGTGCTATTAGTTGTGGGTTTTCAAGGCAATGTTATATAACACTGTTTAAAAACATTTATTAAGATAACAACTGGTATATTGTTGTCTGCTCCCAAGTTGAGATCAAGATGGAAGAGACACATGCCACATTTTAAACTGGCTACAAACGGACACTGACTCAGGATTGGTGTAAGTCTCTAACACTTACATTCCAGACCTACAAATTTATCTTTTATCATACAATGCAATCCAGTATGCTTCCACTGAATAAATTATTTTTCTGTAGCTTGCTACTACTGTTTGGTAACACTTAGTGAGTATTGGTTTTGAGCAGGGCTTGAAGGATGCATGTGTTTCCTGAACAAAATGTTCTGTCCCCTCAGTTCTGTGCTGAATATCGTTATCAGTTATGACATAATTAAGTGATAAATGTATCTGTGTACATCGCTGAGATCAATGTTACACCAATCGGGACACATTCCCATAAAAAAACTAGAACTGTTTTTTTTTAATATGTTACTCATTCTGAGGTAAAGAAAAACATGTTTATGTGTCATTAAAGTGGATATTATAGTGGATGTGGAAAATCCACTGCTTTAAAAAACATGTGTGGTAGAAAGAGAGCGCTAACAACAAAAACACAGAAGTTAGAAAACCATACAAACATCTCAGACAGAGAAATGACACCGTCCTCTCGAACGCACACACACACACACACACACACACACACACACTTAAAAAGAACGATCCTCATGGAGGAAAGTAAGCATTAAAGATAAGGTGAGCAGGTGGCAGACAGACGAGTCCACCCAGGTTCACGAAGCATGGAGTCCTTGGAGTCAATACCTGTCAGTCATCCCCTGCTCATGTCTTTGCTGTGAGAGTACAGAGGCCAGGATGCCCCTGGGGAAATGACCTCATGCACACTGCTCACATGAACGACAGTGGCCAGTTTTTTACAATACGCTTTATTTATTTCTTTTCTTCAAGTTTTTGTAATCTCCCAATCATTCACATCCCATCACTTCAACATCTCCTAGAAGAAGATCAGATTTGATTGGAAAAGCCCATCAAGGGGCAAACATCGGAAATTTGCATTTTGTATAAATTTCGTTATGCATTGCATTAGATTGTTGTCTTTCAATTACTTGTGTTTGTTTATATCCGTCCCTGTCAGAGGCATATTTCAGTACTCTCACAAACTCTGAGTTTTTATCATAAATATTTATGAGCAGTTGTTTGTGTATTTTTACTCATACCATTTGGATATAACATTCAAAAGCATAATGTAATCCTGCCAGTTTATATCCTTCATAAAGCAATACATGAAGCATCTACCTCTGATATTCTTCTTAGGTTTTGTTATTTCTTGTGCAACGAGACACGAGGACAATATGATACAGGAAGTGATGTCATATAGCTACCTTGCTGATTTTAGGAGTAATACACACAAAGGTTTCCAAAACAGTAGGAACAAAGTAGCTTGCCAATTTGGTAATTAGTTGAGAAAATGACGCACAAAGTAATATTACAAGGAATGTGTATTGTTTCTGTGTGCATGTAAAGTGTCTTTCTCACAGCAATTTACAGCGATCAGTCAAACAATCTGTCAGTCAGCTGTCAAGGGTGATCAGTATCAGTCCCTGACAGACCATAATCAAGACAGAGATGCTGCTTTTGCAGACATGGAGTGCAGGGTTATAAATGAGCGATGGCTATAGGAACTGCCTGCCCTCTTGTCCATAGTTGGAGTCAGAGGTGACTGGGAACAGGGGAGGGTCAAGTCTTCAGACCGGGCAACACCCCCAAAAAAAAACCCCCATATGACTCTCATTCAAAGGGCAGGGTTTCGTTCTTTTGCCCTGTTCCCACGACAACCCACACACTTGTCATGGGCACTCACACAGTAAAGCGAGCAAAGCCTTATTGTTCTGTCTGAGAGGGGGAGGATTGTTATCTATGCCTTTTTTATTTCGCCTTTTTCATTGTCTTCAGATCTGTGACCCAAAAACAGCGCGTTTAAAACTGTGGTAGCTTCTAGAAATCAATGGATAATCATCAGCTGTTCCTGTAACTCATCTCAGAAAGCAACACTGCTGTTTATCTGTGTTTCAATGCTGCTTCAGCTTAAGCCTTCATCTTGTGCGGCATTTTTATGTATACAGTATTTTACATTTAATTGTATGCCATCTGAACTCATGTACTAACATGGGACACCTTCACAGCAAACTGACCATTGTTATCGCACATTGATTCATGATGTATTTTTAGAAATGAGAGCATATATGCTCGCAAATCCTCCCATTCAATTCGGCCCCGCAAAGACGCTCCATACGTTCAGATGGAGAGCATTAAAGGCGGCTGATGTAATCAGCTAATGCTCTGCACGGCGGAGCTGCTGCCGCGCGCGGAGCTGCAGCGGGTGATCACGCCAGCTGGGGTCACGGGGTTAATTGAACTCCGTCTGATGGGGAGCCGGGGCAAGCGTCCAGCACTCCAATGTGACACCATTAAAAACACCCCCCACCCACGCCCCCCTCCAAGCCTCATGCCCTCCCCGCCCCCCCTCCTGTCCATTGCACAGCCTGCCACAGACACCATTTCATTTGGGGGGGAGTGGCTGAACCTGGATGAATAACATGCTGGACCCTAGACCCGGAGAGCTGCACAGGACAGCCCATGTTTGGTGCAGGGCCCCCTGGCTGTCCTATAAACCCTCCATGTGATTTGTCGCTTGGTTTGACACAATCTTGAATAATGTTTTTGACCCCTTCTGCTCATGCTCCAATCGCTCCACTCCAGAGATAAAGCAGAGCTGGACCTTTTCATGAATATTATGTTCTAGCCTTGAGCAGACATGACCCAGTTACTACAGAGAATATCTGAAAATTCGAAAATCTATTCAAGTTTACTTCAGGGTGCAGGCGTATTGTTTTCATTAAGGCAGTTCGTACTTCCTCTAGACAGACAGGTCTTTAGGTCTGTACCCTATGGGCCCTATTCATCTCAGCTCAACACACTGCTCCAGCTCTGGCCAGGGATGTTTATCCCTTAGTGACAGGCTGCTTAGAGAGGCTTTCAGAGACGGCCAAGTTTGCAGACAGATGCTGTGTTTGTGTGAATACATATGTGTTTGCATATGTGTGTTTGTGTCTATATGTGCCTATATCTATATTTCTGTGTGTGTGTGTATGTTTGTGTGTTTATGTGTTTGTGTGTGAATACATATGTGTTTGTGTCTGTATGTGCCTATATGTATATTTCTGTGTGTATGTGTGTGTTCATGTGCCAACATGCTGGCGGACATTGAATTGATTGTTTCTGCTCTGCAGTACAATATGTTGCGTTATCACTGCACCTGTCATAATTAGAATGAAAATATTTTGCCCTATTTTAGAATGAAATATTTCAGGGTTTTCTGACTGTTTTTGACTCTGTTTTCATATTAGCATCACTGGCAGTCTTTCAGTCTGCAGAAGGCCATACTTTGCATATTCTGGAAGATCTGTTTTGAGGTATTTGTGTTAACAGACTGACTAATCAATTTGGCAATCTATATGAAATTATGGCATTTATGGATATTAACAAAGTCAAAAATACCCCTGAAATGAAAACAAACTGGTGTGCTTCATCTAGGTTCAGCATAGGTCTCAAATAAAGAAGATGCGTGTGTGCATGCATGTGTGTTTATGTGTGTGTGTGTGTGTGAGCGTGTGTGTGTGTTTGTGTGAGTATGTGTGAGGGTGTATGTAAGAGCATGTGTGTCTTTACCCATGTCCATGCTGGTTTGACATCTGTCATCCTGGAAGGTGAGAGGGCAGAAATGGCAGCCAAGCCCTCTGTGCCAGCACCAGTGCCATATGTGAGACCCGAGTAACAAACTCCTGTAGGTGGCAACCAACACCCTGGCAGGGGAGCCTAGGGGTGTTGTGTTACTGTGCATGTGAACTTGAACACCAGGTAAGTCCTGCAGGGAAGGCAGTGATCCACTGCAGGTGACAGTGCCTGAGTGGTACAAATGGGCATATCTCTGCCAATGTAATGCAATGGTACCACTACTGCTGTCACAAGCGCCATGGCACTGCCAGGTACCACACGGACCTGGCAGATCACCTGAGGTAGTTGCTGAGTCAGTGCTGATGACAATGAAACCGCCGTGCCCTTTCCATGTGCCTGTGGATACTTACACCTCCACACCCCTTCACCAGGGCCTCCAGCCCCTCTCAGACAGGCGAAAGGCCTGCAGGTATATCACAACATCAACAAACGCTGGGCGCGGTTATTTATTCACAGCGTGTGCTTTGTTAGAAATCCTTTCAAATTGATCTGAACGAATGGAGGTCATGGTCCCTTCATCAGTCTGTCTCCATCAGTCCGTCAGAGCCTGATGCGTGCATCAACAGGGTCACATGACTGCCGGGTAATTTCTGAGGATGTGATGGAGGAGGCATGTGACAGCACAATGACAGCACATACATCTGTCTGAATGTCACACATGGACCCTTTTCTTTTTCTGAGCCAGAATAAAATGCCCTATTTTTGCGATCAATCCACATTTTCACAAACAATAGCTTTAATGAAATCTGTAATGACAGAAATTGTCAAATGAAGGAAAATACTTGTACAAATGATAAAATAATTTTGACTGATAGATGATATGGTTGACATTTATTTAATTGTCACTTCATTAATACCAGTGACGTAGGAAAAAAAAACTGAAATGAAACTAGTTCATCTTAGTTGCTCCAGACCCACTAAATGCAGTGCATTCCTGAGTGCAGTAAAAGGATGAAATAGTATACCTAGATAGCATATCTTGACTGCCATAAAAATGCCCAATAAACTCTTCTGCCTCAAGGGCACGACAGACATGGTCCTCAGCTGCTTAGAGTCATATATGGACAGCCTGACACACAAGCCTTAATTTAACAAATGAATTCCCTTCAGATCTTAAAAGTATTTACCTGTGTAATATAGTCACTTCTTGAATATATTGAACTATTTGATGGGAAGTATGACCCAGAAACCCTGTGTCTATGCAGAGCGCTACCTCCCCTGTAACGTCTGACAGCTGTGAAGCATTGGTGCAAAATACTAGCAACGGATTCTTTTCACAGAGCTGAATAGACCCTCTGGAAGAGGACAATGCTAACAGATAAATGACATGTCACAATGAATTAAGGTAACACAATTCTTTTTGACAACAAAAAAACTGATGTACAACAGATGAAATGTAGATATTTATGTATGCGGTTGACACAAGATGATGGAGATGAAATTTTGCAGCTAGCCTTTGTTCTGTGAATGTGCTTTTTCTGTGTCTGTGTGTGAGCCGATGCAATCATGATTGAATTGTATGTATCTTTTTCAATTTTAGAGCTGTAATTACACAGCAATACCAGTCTGTCCTAACAGCTTCTACAAAGACTGCTTGTGCATGACCAGAGGCTCTGTGATCTAGCGTGATTTATATTCTGCTATGGTGAGTGTTTCCTAATAGTTACTCCTGTGAATCACACACATTTTTGTAGAAACTTGCATTTGTCTGTCCTCACTAGGGACCAATTGGGCATGTTACATTTAATCTGTAACACTGAAACAAGTCTTAAATAATAATAATTAAATAATTCATATTAGAATTAAAATGAACCCTTCAAATTATTTGAATCAGTTTTACACAAACTATAATTTTACAGACTTCTTGAAACTGGTGTGAGACATGTATGAAACATCTACTTCCCACACTACTGAATCTATTTAAAGCCCCAGGTCTTTTCTCATATGGTAATCGAACTCTAATACTGTAAATCTGTTTTCACATACAGCACAGTAGCGAGATCCCAGATCCATACTGTCAGGCCTGGTCCCTGACAGTATGTGAGAAGATAATTATGTTTTTGAAAAGCCCCAGATTTCAAAGAAAAAAAAACACTGAATATATTCAAGACATTGCACATATTTTACTTATATAGGTCTGATAATAAGCTAGTCTGGATATTTAAATGTGGCTGTGACAGGAAAATGCTGAAGGGGTTTTATTGCATTAAGAGGAGAATACGCTCCAATAAGACATTCCTATTCTAATGTGGTTAAAGGTAATGGGATGAGCTTTTCAACCAATTGCACTTTACGGCAATGAAGAAAGAGGTTTTATTTAAAGGAACAAGAGGAAAATGGGAAAACCATCCAACAAAATCTTTGTGTGTATGTAGGTCTGATAAGGGTGATGACATTAAACAAACATTGTATTATCAAGACAGATAAGCACAGAGTATCAGATCTTGATTATTGATATCCTACAAAGTCACAGACAGAAAGTGAGAAAGAAGGACAGCTTCTGGAAAACTCATACTTAGCAATGGATTGAGGTTATTGCAGAGTATGCCTTCCTCCTGAAAAAACACAATTTGTGTTTACTCACAAATAAAATTGTAACGATCCAAATGATTTCTAATGTTCTGAGCTTTAATTAAGCTGTACTGCTACTCAATCCTTCATGCAATTACTGCACTGTATCTACCACACACAGCTGTGAAGCTATAATAACAGTGTTTTTGTATTTGTGTGTCTTGAAGCTATATATACTTCAATATATGTACATTTGATGTTGAACAAAAAGAATGTGGAACATCGTTTGTCACTACCAAAATTATTTTAAACAGTACTCAAAATGTATTTGATATTTGCATTTTTATTCCCATATACAAGAATTTATATACATATCCATATAAAAGATTATTCTATGAGGGAATCTTTGATATTATCCAGTGAAATCCTTGAAAAACATGACAAAGCAATACAATGTGTGTGAATGCATGTCTGTGTGTGGGTGCGTGTGTATGCGTGGGTGTGTTTGTGTGTGTTTGTATGCGTGTCTGTGCGTGTGTCTGTCTGTGTGTGTGTGTGTGTGTGTGCGTGTCTGTGTGTGTGTGTGTGTGTGCATGTCTGTGTGTCTGTGTGTGTGTGTGTGTGTGTGTGTGCGTGTGTGTGTGTGTGTGTCTGTGCTGTGTGTGTGCATGTCTGTGTGTGTGTGTGTGTGTGCGTGTCTGTGTGTGTGTGTGTGCATGTCTGTGTGTGTGTGTGTGTGTGCGTGGGTGTGTGTGTGTGGGTGTTTTGTTTGTCTCATCAGATGGTCATGGATGGCCCTGCTTAAGAATGTATACTGTAGAGTAAGCTGTGTCTCTCGCCTCCTGTTCAATATTAATTAAAGAGGTGGAAAAGGACACAGTGTCCCCTCAGCTACCCCCCCCCACCCCCTCCCCCGACCAGCCCCCAACCTCCACAACCCCCTCCTACTTACCCAGATTGATTATCAGCATAAAGAGCTTCAATTTTGAGCCAGATATAGCTGGAAGATCCACTGCAATATATTCAACAGCATCCATTCATCCAATCTGAAACAAAAATGTCAATACTAATGTTTGACAATTCACATAGATGGTACCAAGTGATGGTATGAAAGCTTTTTATTACCATTTTTATGTTGTTTTAAAGAAGTAATTCATTTCCTCTTTGCTTTAGGGTCTCCTTTCACAGTGCCATCATCATCTTTTATGTTTTGGGTATAGACAGCTCACTCTCGATAGGCTTGTCTTTTACTGGTTTCTTATAAAAATAATTGTAGTGATGGACTTTGTAGAATGAATGTCAGAATTAGGGTATGAGTTGGTAATTAGAAAATGGGGGCTGCAGGATATGCAGTGCTCGGTGAGCTCCTACTTTCAGATGCCTAGATTTCTCTGGCTACTTTCGTCTGTTTCAGCAAAACATTTCAGACCATTCCACACTACTGCTGTTAATTGTGGAAGATCACACACTTCGTTAATACATTTTTTTTACCTGGAATATAAATTCAGGAAAACAGTGTATAAAAAGAGATTCAAAGGAAATACACCTGAGTCTCCACTGAATTGTGCGTTGCTGTGTGTTGCGTTTGGGAAGAGTGAACGTGATTATTCAGTGAATGAGGATGAACTGTCCCATGGGAGTCCTGTACAGTACATCCTTCATACATACCCAAGAATCTATCATACAGAAGATGTCGCCATATTGTGGGAGTGTAACTCAACGCTCTGTATTGTACAGCTAATGTATCTGTATGAGATGGGGCTTTAACAGAATCACTTACAGATTGGACCCCCCCTCCCCTCCCTGGAATCCCCCCCTCCTCATCCCAGTCTCTCTGTATTGTGTAAGACCTTTTAAGGCCCGATCTGGCCTAAGCCTCTATTCATGTGCACATCCTCGCCCCGGTGGAGTTCTGACACATCCTGGCATTCCGCTCGCTTTGTCATCCACCAACGCATGGGAAGGATGAAAGGAGACCTTCACAAAGGGCTCAGCCTTCCAGAAGGCTTAAAAAGGACAGTGGAGCGGCCGAGGCAGGCCCCTGTTACACCTGCGTGTGATGTCACAAAAAGATAACACAGCATGTAAGGCCAGCTTTAAGGGCCCTGACTGTACTCCATTATTACACATACAGCACTGTGTGCTTAACAGAAACTTTATAGTTCTGTGCCTTGGTGTACTGGTAACTGAGGATGTGAGTATTGTGGTGCTGGGAGAGGCGGGGGAGGAGCAAAACCCCTGGCTCCTCCCATGAGATTGCTATCAGTTCCAATTGCCCCCCTCAGCCTGGAAAGAATGCTGGAACTTGAGCAGCAATGGTCTGGCAAACAGGCAGGCTCACCTGTTTGAGATTACTAATCAACTCAGGTGTGAACACCTGCCTTCAATTAGGCCATCTAATTAAGCACAACCCTGAAGGCTGAGAGAAAGACTGGTTTTTGGGTTCTTGTTTTGTGGTTACTCTGGCTGTTTTTAAGTTTTATGGTGTACTTCTGTGTTGTCCTTGTTTTGTTGAGTAGGTATATTTGGCATATACATACATTTGTATGTGTTTTTGGTTTGCTCTCTCATGTAGTAGTATAGTATATAGTAGGTTTTGTTAAAGTTTTAATTTCTCTGACACCATGTGTCTGTTTTCAGACACCTCTTGCCTTTTATTTGTGTTGTGTTCTTGGTTAACTGGTAATTCACAGTTTTGAACATTCTGCTGCTTCTACAGTATCAGTGAGGTGCTTGAGTCCTTTTGGCTCAGTTGTGTCAATCCTTTTTACTGCTAGCTGTGTCTCTTTAAAGTTTGTCTTTCTTACTCATTGACCAGTAATAAGACAGCGTCATCAAATATAAATTAATGGCACATTATGACTGAGATAGTATGACAGCACAGAAAGTACTACAGCATGTGCATCTCAGCAAAAAGCATTTATCACATAGCCCAGAGGGTGTTACAATGCAAAAATGACCGTCCTTCAGATGTCCAAAATCTGTAGGTGGGGAAAAAAGGCTGCTAAAATATACATGAAAAGACCTCTGTGAAGCAGAGAGCGGAACTTCCAACAGATGAGAGACATCCGGTCTGAAAGGCGCACCGAGCACCTTTGCTGATCAAACGCATCACAAAGGGACGTGCGCGTCAGCGGCTGTGGTCTGTCAGCCTCCATCAGGGCAAACCGTTCCTGCTGCTGTTTCCCCTGATAGGAGAAAATGTCAATTATGCTCTACTCTAAAACCTCTTACTGCCCTTTTGTAACCTCTGTGGGTCTCTTTAGGGAAATAAACATGCCAATCACAGTTTTAATTTCTCCAGTATATGCTGGTGTACATTATACCAATGAAATGTACATATGTAGCTCCTTTTTTTGTACTGTATATTCATTTATGCTGAAAAGTTCAGGAACAGTGGCCTGTTCCTTAACCACTGTACATAATAGAGGGATATTCTACAAGCAGAGCTGTTTTCAAGTTGTTCTTGGCCTCTTATTTTTGTTAGTATCCCAGCTAAGTGCCCCAAATCTCTTAAGTTTCTACTTTGTCTGCTTTGCTCTGATGTCACAATGCTCCATTGTTTGCTACTTCAGAGAGTTTCAGCCCTGGGAGACCACCATACATACTGGTTTTCCCTCCAACCATAAAGAATTATTCTTTAGGTAGAACTGAGCTGTTAATTGTTTTAATTAGACACTTTTAATGTTTCCTAAACAAATATTCATATTCATTTAAGGACCTTTAATCAGTCAAGTAATGGCCTACTTGTCTGTAATGTTCTGTGTTGCATTATTTTTTTTAGAAATAGGATATATTTTCTGTGGTTTGCTGATAGACATAAAGCTGAAATGAATGCTAGTGGTGTGGGCATCTGGTCATAGACACTAAACTATTTGAGGAACTCAATGAGTTTAATGTCAAAAAAAGTGGCAAGTCACCAAACCAATGTTATGTTAAAATCTATTTAAGCACAAAGTTATGGAAATTAATGTGTCTCTCTGACAGCCTTAATTAGTCGAGAGATTGGGTGATTGAAAACCAGCATGCACAGAGTTGTTTCTGCACTTGTAAATTAGAAATGAATAATAAGTTGATTTATAACTCCTTGCAGCACATTTGTTGTTTAAGACCTCAGTTTAAATTCAAGTATCTTTAATATAAAGTTATTGAAATATTTCACTTAAAATTGATAGTGAGGCCCTTCTGCTTTCTTCTGTCTGCCTCCAGTCCCCAGAATACACAGTGAGGGAGATTGTCTGTCCTGCCTCCTCTCTCTCTCCTATAAATGCAGTAATATTCAGACAAGGGGATGCTTCACCAGTTGCGAACAATGCGATAGTGTGGAACGTATTGTTGAGATGCTTTCCCTCAGTGCGTTCCTCAGACTTTCATCTGCATGGGCTGAGCCTCAAATCCCACATCATTAAACCAGAGAGGTGCAAAAGTAGACGCACGCAACATGACAACCCAGAGGCATTGCATGTGCACACACACACACACACACACACACACACAGATTTCCCTTCCCCTCCCCACTTTATACAGACGTAACGGGTTACTGTAAGACTGTAGTGGAAATCCCCATTGCTCATCCCTGAAATATGAAGGAGAACATGGGGAAGAATTTCAGGCCTTCCTGTATTGGCATGGTCTAATCCTCACACAGTAAAGGTAATGTATGTTCTCTAATTGAATGGAAATATATGAGACAGTTTCTGCTTGAGCACACAAATAGATGTATTGATTATATCCTGAATGTGGAGGACCGAGGAACAGCTCTACGAAAAGAAAATGCTCTTTTTGAGTTTCCACACAATATGTTATTTTTAAACATGGCATTTTTTTAAAAATCCAGTTATTAAATGATTGTTCAAATGTAATTTACATTACTGTCCATCCTGATTCAGGGTTATAGATTACCTTACCATTGTATAAGAGGAGAATAGGAAGGGTTCTGAATGGAAGAAAATGGCTGACACTGAACTGATTATGCATTATGTGGGACAATCCATATGTGCACAGTGGAGTAATGAATACATTTATAGAGGAAAAAATTAATTTATAAACCTGGAGAGAAACTGGGACAGATTTGACCTCTGAGACATGGATTGTCCTTTGACTTTCACTTGTCCTTGGATCTAGTGAGAAAAGTGTTGTGCACACACATGCACTCGCGCACACACACACACAGGCGCAAAAAAAAAAAAAAAAAAGGAACATTAAAGGAACTTAATTTGTTTTTGAATTCCCCTTTGAAGTGCATCTTCTCAGTGACTTGAACTGCAGCCAAATTCAGAATAATCACGTCTTATCCACCTCGGTGGAAAGGGGCCAAATAGCAGCGAGAGACAGAATATGCATCAATTTACATTTAATATTGTTGCAGGGTAAGAGACTCTAATGTGTTCTCTGACCATACTTCCTAGGATGGGCTCTTTTGTGCACAGGCATTATGATTCGCCAGGGTATTTTTGCAAAAAGCATTCCATATCATGGATATGATTAATGGGAATGGGATTTTTTCTGTTCAGATCAAATCAATGAAAAGTGAGAATAAAATAATGTGTTGTGTGTCTAATGCTCACACCAGCTGATGAATAGTGCAACATTCTCACAATGTTGCTGCTATGTTATGGAATAGCTATGGTAGGAGGCTTTATGTTATAGCTTTGAAATTATGCGTTTACAGAACCTTTTCTGTGTAAGGTTGAGAAATGTTGGCAACAGGCAAACCGCTGGGACGAACCACCAGGTCACACCTTTCTCACAATGCTGGAATGCTAAGTCTGACCATTTGTAGCAGCGCTTCGGTCATGAGTGCCAAAGCCCCCTCCCACCCCCCCACAGCGTGATCACATTCTTCTCCACGTTATCTAATTTGCTGAAGTTCATGACGATAGTTTTCCTTTCTCATTGTTCCCGTGTCATTTTTTTCCCACACACCAGAAAGATGTTGCTCAAAAAGCACTGATGGAAAAATCATTTTAACAGACTTATGAATAAAAGCGAATAACCAGAGGGGGAAAGAAAGAGATTTATAACAGGTATATTTCAGGAATCTGGGGAAACAATCTTTAAACAAAGGGAAACTCCCAAACCCAGTGGTATTGATCTATTGCATTGTGTTCCACACGGGCTATGTTTTCTTACCTTTAACAACAAAATAGCTTCCACACGCTGCAGGATCCTCAACTTTACAGCCGATCAATCTGGTAAACACCACCTTATCCCTGAGAAACACCCCAGAGCGCATGAAGTCAATGATGAAGCTTCGCTGTGAGATCTAGTGCTGTGAACCCTCTGACCAGCACTTTGCACTACCCCAGAAATAGTTCATTTCTCACCAGCTGTCAGACCACACCAGCTGGGAGAGGTGCGAGAGAAATCTGGGCCTCTTAAGAACTTTTTTTTGGGAGGAGCACAGAGAACTGTCACCAATGTTTATAAAGCCCACCATTAAAAAAAAAACTACCAGCTCAACAAGAAAGGCCATGTTATATCAGATAACTGGAACATCGTTTATTTGAAATTTATATTCGTGTGAACCTTGTGTCCAGGCAAAATTCATTTTACACATAGCGGATATATATACAGGCACGTAATTGTCACGTTCTACTTGTGTTAAACTCATGACACACAGTTTTGAAATGATCATGGAGCAATTGCTACCAACACTCTGTTTTAAAAGCTGTATGGCAGAAAGCTGGATGATTAAAATAGAGAACTTTGTTTTGTGTCAGAATTCTTATATCGGAAAATAAAAAAATTATATGTGTTAAAAACCAAGATAATGATGATTAATTATCTTTAGGTAGGACCCACGTCTTACCTAAATTGCGTCAAGCGGCTTTGCGATTAAGTTTGTTGCACTTGTTGTTGTCTTATTTTTGGACCAGTACCCTCGGGCCTACACCCTCAATGTCCATATAGGTTGATCATATGCATCATGATGGAGCCTGAAGAAGACGGGAGTGTTTGTGGGGACGGGTCATGGCAGTGGAGACGGAAGAAGAGAAATGGAACAGCAGATGCTACTCTGCAGGAACAGCTAGGGTACACCCTGCAAAGGAGATGCATCATTTTTCCATCAAAGGCCACACCTGAAACAGAAGCGCCCATTGAACGTGGGGCTTCCTCGCTAAATACGTAAAGGCTGAGATCACCTTGGTGAGGACTGAGTCACAGGATATGTGAAAGCCAAACTTTTGACGCACAAAGTTATGAAATCAAGAGTTAATTATTTCTCAAGAACACATGACTTCTTGTATATTTCCTGATGTATATTTCAAAATGATACTGCTGAACTTCAAACAAAGCCTCGTTCTTCTAGTTAATATTCCAGTTTTTAAAAAAATATGAGCTAAAAATGGAGTCACTGCATGAAAATGTCAATAAAATAAAACAAGATGGGCTTTATCATACGGATGATAAAATCTTACTAATGTACTTTTAATATTAATGGCCCATCTGTATGGGCAGCAGTGTGGAACAGTGGTGACCTTGCCATCAGTCAGAAAGTTTCACGGTTAAAATCCCACGAGGACATCTGCTGTCATACCCATCGGTGAGATCTTTATCAACCCGAACTGCTTCTTTCAAGTAAATACTTTTATTATCGTGGATAAAATGAGAACTTGAAACGCTGGATAAGGACAGCTGGCAAAGAAGAGTTCAATAATAACAAAAAGAAGAAGAAAAAGAATGATAGTCTTTCTCCTGTGTCCTCTTTCTAAGAGGTGCAAAAATCCCTAACACCCTTTTGTCCCTTCCTTTCCACTATATTAATACCAAGGTCAATCAGAATATCTTAAGCTAACATCGCTGGGCCATGCTGCAGAACTGGAACGATGCCTTACCCTTGCGTCTGAGTAGAGAATTAGGTTAATTTAACATGATTCCTGTGGCAGAGCTGCTCAGTAATGCCCATGACAAGCAGGATGGAATGCTGAGAGACTGTTTTGGAGCCTTAATTTCCATCTGGGCCTTTGCGCTGGCACAGAGAGGGAGCTGCACACTGGATGTGCCTCCCCGGTGGGACTGCAGTGCATAATCCTGAGGATTAGTTCCATGCATTCTTGGCATCCTTGAAAAGCCCCCAAGTCTGCCCATGAGCCCCAGATGCATTGTGGGTAAAAATTTGCACGGGGCAATCAGATTATAATTGTAGAATCTTACTTTATTTCCTATACTCTTATCATCCCACGTTTGGCTCCCTCCCCAACACTGTCATTAACTGAAAGATGGGGCTGTAACACAGCAGTCCTCATTTACACAGTGGAATGTTCATTATAAGCCAAAGGAATGCTCTGCTCTGTAATATACTGTGGGCCATCTATAAATCTTGTGAGGACTACTTCACAAGAGGTAATATTTCACAAGGCACACACCTGGAGGTCTGAAATGGCGGGCTGGGAGAGAGAAAAGCTGGTGAAAAGGTCCCTTTCATTCAAGGCGGATTGTGAAACTGTTAACATTACCCTTAAACAGACTCAAACTGGATTGATTCTGTACTGGAGGTAAAGTCACTGCTCATTTGGAAATGGGGCGGACTTTCTTTGGGTCACATTCCTGCCACGAACACTTTGTTGCCTGAATGACAGCTGTTGTGTTAGGAAAGGGGCTGTAGTTATAAAGAGATGAATTCAAACAAAGAGTTTTTTTTTTTTCGATCCTTGAATATTTAATAAATCAGACAGTGCTGTTTGACTCAGACTGTGTATGCACAACAGTTTTTCTGCAGCGCTCTCCCCTGCTAGCACAGATATGGAAAAAGGGATGCAGCCTTTTAAATATTGAATAGATGGCAAATAATTCCAGGGGTAATGAAAACCATAAATCCAAGCCCAGCTCTGTTTAGCTAACGTTGTTCTGAAGTGTACATATACTATTTACCACTATAAAGACACAGGCATGGAAAGAAACTGCGGCACTGGGGTTGATATGGGGCTGACAGTGCTGTTCTGTGTATACATGTGTGTATCATTGTCTCTTTCGGCATGTGTGTATTAGCTTATTTAGCCTAGTGTGGATTATTGTTTCGAATAACAATAGTCACAAACAGAAGAGAGGTCGAAAAAAGATGTGAAGGACACAAAGACCCTTTTCATTGATGAGTGTCTGAAAAGTGAATGGAATTATATTAGGATTAAAACATGCTGTCTATTTATGCCAGAATAAAACGGCCCTCACTGCTGCTGACCTCAATCGCTTGTGTGGCGGTGGTCATGAGGCCGGAACTATGTTAAAGCCATCTGCTCTCCAAAGCTGGGTGAAATAATGGTCTGGGATTACATGGCAGAACGCTGCAACATGGAGAGCAACCTAGGCAGTAAAACCCCAAAGAGCATAATGGCAACACAAAACAAATAAGCTGGGTTATAGTCAGGCAGGATTCCGCCTGTCTTGGAACACAAAACAGTTTTCACAGACCACCACCTGCGTTTGAACCCCTGGCCCCCCACGCCCTGTTACCGTCCATGTATTTTGTTTCCCTGCAGTCACCATTATTCATTTTCTTGGCTCATGTCCAAATTCAGAGTGACTTTATCACAATACATTATTTATGTTTCATCCATTTGCATTGCCAGCTTTTACACAATTATCTTACTTAGGGGTATGGTAGGAACATTAAACCTAAAAAAAACAATATTTTACAAGGTTGGATCTTTACCATTTAACCATACTGCTCTGAATCCGGTCATTCACAGAGATAAGGCAGTCATCAGAGATGGGTCCCTCCCTATGAACAACAAGATTTACTGTGCAATTGAGCATTGCACAAAGTGAGGGAAGTGAAACAGATGTTGGACTTGCTTGTTTGTGTTGAGAAGAACCTGTGTTGAAACTCAGTCTGTGCTGTTTGTCTTCCAGACACTTGCTGGAGGTGGTGTTTGAGGTGACAAATTAACGTCTATTAATGTATGGTGCCAGATTTTACTTCAACACCCTGATGGATCCAGCCAACTCTTGCTGTTTTTGGTTCATCCTTGACTTGGTTCTCTTACCCACATTGTTAGAGGAAAGGCTGTTGCTTCAACAGGAACGAGTCCACAGAGTGATGACCCTCCTGACCCCCATACATGACACCTATGGTTAAAATTCAGGGTCAGGGGTTGCTGTGGACCCCTTGTGTGAGCAAGCACACCAATGTCCTACTGGCCTGGAGAACCGGCCCAGGGCTTAGCAACATTATGTTATCAGACAGCTGGATTTCCCCAGTTACTTGACTGACGATTCTACATGACGATGGTTCAAACGGTGACAGGCTGTGACTAACAAAGAGTTTGCTGATATTTTGACAAAGGGAAGAGGGGGAGTGTTTTCCTGTGTGAGTGTATAGCTCAAAGCTTATTCAAGGTCATCTCTACGGCAAACAAAGACTTGCTGCCAGTTTCTTGTTGTTTTGTTGTTTTGTTATCACTGTAAAAATGTACTGAACATTTTTATGGATAAATATTAACTCACCACCAAGGCGCAATGTGCGAAAACCATTCCTCTTATCTCCAAATGTTTCGCTAGAAATGTCTTATGGCATCAGCCTCCATGATATCCTGCCTCTCCACGCTTTGCAGCCCCTTTATAAACGCTTTAAAGAGTGAGAATCAATTTCCCCTTCAAAGGGGGTGGGCGGTGTTAGGAACATGTGCCGTGTGTCTGCTGAGCAGACAGCCTCCTCATCAGTTATTTAATGCCATTTTCGCTCTCAGTGGGTTCTGCTCCTGAGTGAACCTTCCGAACGGTCGCTTTCTGAATCCCGGACTGACCTGGGGACAGTCTGAGGTAGACTTATGTAACCATGGCGACCATCTCTCCTCCTCTCTTGGGTGAAATCTTGCCTGCTGAGAATCAGACCACTGACTGAAGTGTCTGTTTTAGAAGAACTCTCCCTGAATATACTCCAGTCATTCCATATACTCTGAATGTACTCCAATCATGAAATATACTCTGAACAAACTGAAGTCATCAGATATATATAGTCATACAGCGTATATAAAATATAAAATATAAAATGAAGACCATGTTGCTTCTGAGGCAGGGGTATCCAAGTATACACTGAGACAGCAGTGTCCACATCTGTATTTAGGGAGAAGTGCCAGTACTTCCATCACAGTCTGTGATACTGAGACAGGAATGTCCGCACTGAAGGAGTGCTTGTATCAGCGGAGATAAAGGAACGCCTGAGAGGCACAAACTTGTTAACATTAGCTTTCATTTTACATTGTTTTGCTCTACATTATTACGTCAGAAATGATTCCATGAAAGTAAAAGTGTGGTTAAGCTTTTGCTTGGGGGACAGATGATAGTGGTTACACCCTAGCCTTGGACTGAATCCAGCAGGGTTTAACAGTGTTGTTTAGCAAGGTTGCGGCCTCTGCGTAGAAAAGTGTGTTGCCCCTTAGACTCAATAACTGCCACTTTACCACCTTTAGCAGCAATGGCTGCACCCAAATGTAATTACTGGTTGATCTCTCACAGCGCTGTACATTAGTTCTTGCCCACCCTTCCATGCATAACTGCTTCAGTTCATTTGTGAGCTGAAATTAGGAAGATCCAGCGTTCATTGTTCACTGTTTGCCCAAATCAGACCTGGATGTTTATCAAAGCATTAAAAAAACTAACCAATATTTATTTTGAGGTACTAAATTCCAGCAGAAGGATGAAATGTAATGAATTTTTAAAAATCATAGTAACATTTTTAATTGCAAGGTGTCCTTGAAATAGTTTAAGTGTGTGGTAACCATTTTATAAAGTAAGAGGGCAGTCCAAGCTGTGGAAAAAGGCCTAAGTCACAGCTAATGGGTTTTCAGGCAGTCCGCTGAGCCATGTGCCTGGCAAAGCTCTTTAGCTGTGACTATATTAAGGATATACTACAGTCCTTATTGCTTTTTAAAATATTTCATATCACCACTGTTTTTATGTGTGTACAAGCAAATGTATTTGAATGTGTATAAATTGTACTGAAGTTGAATGGTTGTACACATATAAAACTATGAGCTGAATGATGAGCTGAATCTACAAATAGATTCCATCCTTCTATTCTTTACTGTAGGATAAATGGAAATAGTGGGGGGTTTGCGTGTTAGTTTCAACAGTTTCATGCTCTAAATGGTAGATATGAAGCATTCATAATTTATACGTCTCATGCATAAAGCATTCCATCTTCATGTGGAGTCCAGATTTGCTGTCAGAGTTTGGTGATATTTATATCCGTCGACATCCCTGCCAGATATGCTGTTTCCAAACGGCTTGGATGCTCAGAGACAAAAACATTTCTCCATGACGCATCCGAGGACAGGATCTGAGCGTTTTCCTCAAACGCTTTTTCACAACGTGATTTACTAGGGTTTCCACTGCGGCTCATGCTCCAGGAGTGACACGAGCCTGACGTCTTCCCCACATGCGGACAGTCAGATGGTAGGAATGTCCTTTTTGGTGGCCACGGGTGGAATTTCAGTAAAGTCGCATGTCGTGAATTAAACAATGCTCCGAGTTCATCTCTTGATAAACTCTTATGTTAGTAGTAGTAGTAGTTGTAGTAGTAGTAGTAGTAGCTCTGGTGGTACTATCTGTGCTAAAAATTATAGAAGTATTTTACTCAAACCAAGGGGCATCAAAGGAAGGAGAAGGAGGGAGGACAAACTGTACAGTAACAATTTTCCACCAGGCTGCTAAATATATACAACCGCCCCCACCAGCAATGAGTCAGAAACAACTCACATTAATATTCATACATCCTCCAGAACCACATATCATCACTGTGTGTGTGTGTGAGAGAGAGATATGACTTGTGTTTATAAGCATTTATATATTTAGGTATGTTTTATAATTTATCATATAAATTACATAGTGAGCTCATTATGGGTGATCCTATAACTATTAACTACTCTCTGAGCATGGTAGACTGTTGTTCCATATTTGGAACTGGGCTGAGGCTGTTGAGTGGGGAAAAGCAATTCTGATTGGAGAGACATTGTAGTTCATACACCAATCAGTGCTTTCCCATTGCGGTAAAGTTCTGGAAAACTCCTAGAGAAGACTTGTCAAGAGGAACTCTATAATTGTAGAAGCGAAGACCGAGACATCAGTGAGAGTCGCCACCCTGCTGGTGCCAGCAGTCTAATCTCCTGGCGTGGCGCTTGAGGCAGAGAGCTGCAGCAGAAATTATAGTGCGGAATAGTTCAGACAGGCCCCTCTCTGCTAAAGGCTGAGAGATGTGCTGCTCTCCTCTCAGGGGGTCATCTCCTCTGAAGATTAACTTGTGGAAAATAAATGTCAGAGCGTTCTTCTCCATACGGAGCTGGGAGTATGGTTCTGAGACTCATTCCTGCCCTGCAGGGGTCTGCGATGGGCCAGTCTGTCAGTCGTGTTCGCGTAAACGCGTCTCAGATCACACCAGCAAAGGTCATGAGCTGCACATGCTGTAGCCTTGCCCCCTTTCTGACCTACATATCTACAGAAGCAGGCAAAAACACTGCAACCCAATACACACACGCACACACCCACAAGCACAGACCCCAAAAGACACAAAGGCTGTCACTCTCTCTCTCTCTCTCTCTCTCTCTCTCACACACACACACACACACACACACGTGCATAAATGACAAAATACAGATACACATGGACACACACACACACACACACACACATGCATGTGTATATACACAATCCAGTGCACATGGCCCTATACATGCAGTTTCCAGTTTCCAATACACACACACACACATACACACACTGTGGCTGAGGTTCTCCTCCTACACAAACGAACCCCTCTCCACACACACACACACACTGGCACACTGTCTCATGTACACCCGTACGCTCACTGAACAGCAGGCGGGGGGGCAGCGGGGCCTGTGCCTCAGGACGCAGGTTGTGTAACATGTTCTGTGTGGCAGGAATCCCGATCCACTGACCCATGCGGCAAAACTGGGCCACTCAGCGCAGCGCCTTTCTGCATATTCAGCAACTGTAGCAAACAGGCCCCCGCCACAAAATGTGGGCCTTTTTCTTAACGATGCTGTTTATGTTTATTTTCTCTGTAGTAGCTACCTGCCACGCTCTGTCTATTTTAACAGCCCATTGCAATGTGTTGCTTTATCATGGCGAACAGCCAGACCCTCTGCGACAGCTAGGAGGCTTAATACAGTCCAGCATCAGGGTCTCCGACACTACCCCTCGACTCGTCTTGTTCTTTACAGACGACACTCTGAGGAAGGGCGACTCAGGTTGAGTAATTTTGTAATTTAGATAAAAACGCCTTGGACGACCAGGCGGAGGATGGAAGGGAAAGTGCGGAGGGAGCTCTCGGCTCGCATCGTGGGAGGTTGGGTGGGGAGTTAGAGAAGCATTCAGAGTGACCCTGAGCCTGAGCTGCTTACTGTGGGCCGGTTATGCAATCAGAGAGCTGAGAGCCAGACTCACCAGGAGGCCGGAGAGAGAGAGAGAGGCTGAGCAAGATGTCAGTGGGAGGGGGGGCGGGGTCGGGGGCTCGGCCTGCTCCACAGATATAACAGCAGAGTGATAACAGCGTCCATCAGTGACCTTCCCCTGCAGAGACTGAGAGAACAGAGGCTGAAAAACCCCCCAGGGTGAGGAATCTATTAGAGCAGACTGACAAGACATTGTTCATACAGGTGATGGAACACAGGTGGGGGGAGAGGGGGGCTATCTCCAGGTTGCCATCCGGCAGGCGGTAGAAATTATGTCGGTTGGTCTGTGTGAGTCCTCAGAGCACAGCACAGGGAGAGAGAGAGAGAGAGAGAAGAAGAGACACAAAACTGCATGTGTCTCCCCAGCACATCAGCCAAGCTTCATTAGGGGGGCCAATCATACAGAGTTATCACAACCCCTCCCCCATTCCCATCACCCCCCACCCATTCAGTCTCATGCAGTATGAAACCTGCTGCTCCTCTCTTTTGGCTCGGGATCTATCATAACGCTTGCCTTATAAATATGGCCGACCACTGCCAATTCAAACAGTTATTCGTCAGTTAAGCATATGGTCACTCAGGTGAACCACAATTTTTGATTAGCACTTATTTCCCTGGGTGAATCTTTGAGTGAATTTTTGATAATGAAATAAAAAAAAAGATTTTACTATGAATATATTTCAGTGTTCACATTGTGTGTAAAGCTGGAGCTTTGAATGACTAGCAGAACTTTGTTCAGAGGCACAGAGAGTGATCACACACACTGTTTTGTACTGGATCTCTTCCTCATGTCTGAATAAACACTGGCGATATGAATGAGACAAAGGCATAAAAGAGCTTAGGATGAACTTCATTGTTTTATCAAAAATCCAGAGTCTTGACTTTGTACTGAAATGTCTTCCCATACAGGATAAAAACTATAACAGGTTTGTCATTTCAAAATGCTTTATTCCTCTGATGGTGACCATATCATACTCGCATAATTACTTAATTTAAATTACCTGTATTAATTGTAGCCTTTGCATATAAAGAGACCCAAAACCCTTTGATGGCAATGAATAAAACATAGGCAGTCTTGAACAGATTTATTCATTATTTTTAGGAAACAATTATTTTCCCTGTTGATTATATTGTATTAATCCCCCTTTTGAGGTTCAGTTTAGCAAATTTCAAAATTGTAAAAAATGTAGAATTATTATTGCAAATAATGTCTTGAAACTTTGAAGCTGTTATCACACTTGTACAGATATTAGGTTTAACTAGAATCCAAATATTTTTTACATGCTTGTGAATATAATACAATTATTCAGGACTGTTTGAAGTCATGTCTTCTAGTTGTTATTGTTATGCTGCATCGTTAAGACTGTTGTCAATTAAATTGCCTGTGTAATCCATACCCAGAAGACCTTTCGAGGATCGCTCGGGGCTTTGAAAGAATTCGTGATGAAAGCGTAACAGCGCTGTATCATTGGCTGAAATATTTTTTTGGACTTGAGTGTGTCCTCACCATACATCATATTTTTCTTCTAACGGGCTGAACCTTTTAGCGTAAGAGTTAGCTTCTTTTTAAATTGATAATAAACAATAGCTTATAAGGATTTAAGCTAAGAGTTATGATATAACTGCTTGTACAACGTACATGGCAAAGAAATGTTATGTACTTTTCCAATGTGCCTCACTGTCTCCCATAGAGAGAGAGGGGGTGACATGAAGCCGCATGGCATTAGTGAGTCTCAATGTAAAACTGTCCCGCGGAAAGAAACGAGAAATCAGTGGCCATATTTTGTCCGAAGCAAAAACCTGATCATCTGTCAGAGAGAGAGATCAAGGTGAGAGATAGGACATTTTTCCAGTTAGCTGACAGGATGAATCTGTCTGCAAGGCTTAGCCCAGGCTGCCAACAGCACTGTACTGCGCTGTAAAACAACCCCTAGGATGGTCACAGTAGCTCCATTGTCATACACCTGTTTGTCAGTAAGAGCTTCAGGATCATTAAGCATTATTTGGCTTTAAGCCTCTGTGTGTGTGTGTGTGTGTGTGTGCGCGCGCGTGTATGTGCGTGCGTGCGTGCCATGTGTGTCATTTCAGTTTAGTCATCCCAGATGGATTGCTCAATTGTACCCAGTTGTACGCAAGCAGTTTGTTTCTTCTCTTTATATTCGAGAGCACTTTTATGTACATCAACAGCCCTACTCGGATGGAAAAGAATTTAAAGCTCAAATATCATGCAGGGATGTAGAAAAGAACCTGCTTTTTTAAATGTCAGCCTCGTCATCCAGGTACTTTTCCTGTGTAAAAAAAACACCCAGTGTGAGGCAATGATGTCATAAGTAGTTTAGTCAGGGGAAGAGCTTAACTTTTTTTGTTCTTTGGAGAACTGAAAGAAGTCACTTTTTTGTTTTTGCAGAAGTGTTTTTTTTTATTTGCATTCAGTTCTTGTTTGAAGAGGACCATAGGTGGAAAGTGGTAAGCGCTGGGTTACATAGTAACTCTTCACACTGTGCTGCTGGTTTTTAAGTGCTGTGGGTGTAGTTAGTTAGTTAGTTCGTTAGTTTGGCTTTATTGTCCCCAAAGGGAAATTCTGTTCCACAGCACTGTAAGTGAACAAGCGGAGTACAGTCTGTACAGAGAGTACTACTAAAGAACAGGCTTTCCCCAGTAGAACAAGACATTAATTTTAGCAAGAGCAAGGTAATTCTTGCCTCGATAATTCTTTAACAATTATTGAGGCAAGAATAGTGTTAGGGGACATTTTGGGATCCACAGCCTCTCACTGTATGACCAGCTTTACATCGATCATATTCTAGGTATTATATTGATACATGTGTGCCTCATCAGGCCCATTCATTTTCGTTTTAATTGGTCATTTATTTAATTACATGGCAGAACACACACTTCTGTTCAGACCAATTGTTTTGAATGTGTTTGTTGGACAATATACCCGTTTGAATAACGGATTGTATAGATGCAACCCCCCCATTCTTCCACCTCCCCCATTCTTCCACCTCCTGCTCCTCAGAGATGCCACTGTGCTAACTTCATAAGCGTCATGGGGAATTGCTGGTGATAAAGTCCCCTATCTTCATGGTCTAAGCTGATTCTCATCGGGCCCAGTTACCCAGCTCCACCCAGTTCAGCTCCATTATCTGTTCTGATCACATTAATCAGGAGCTCATGATCCTGAAACTTCTTTTTATGTCCGCCAACTTTCTTTTTTTTCTCAATATTTTCGCCATGAGGCCTCTGAGCGACACTGTGACAGAGGAGCTACAGTTGCCATGTGATACAGAGGGACCTCTTAGGGGGCAAATATGCTTTTAAGACCACTGAAACTCAGGATTGTATTATAACATAGTTAACAAAGCACTTTCTGTTGCCCCTCACTCTATTATGGGGAAAGTCCATTCATAATTTATGCATAACGAAATTTGTTTCACATTGCTTCATGTGTTTTCCACTCTCTAAGAAGCACTGGATTGTTTGATAGGGTTTGACTCAGTCACATGATCACTTTTTCCATTTAAACAGCCTACAAGAAAGGTTGAAGAAAATGTCAGGACGAAAAAGCCTTATATGAAAATATGTGTGCTTCTGAAAAGAGAGAAATATGTGCAGTGTTTTTAAATAATTTAATACCAGTTGTGTCTTCCAAGTATTTATTTTTCCCCAAATCAAATCAAGTCAAATCAAATCAAATCAAACTGCCATGGCACTACGGAGATTGGAAATGGCACAGACAGCATATTGCAATCAGCGTTTTACCCGCCACAATAAAACAGATGACTCCTTTGTTTTCCATTATGAATCCGTAGAGGGATTGTTTGCATGTTCGTATATCTTATAAATGTAATTTCAATATTTCCTCAATTTTTCATTTACTTCATTTGGTAAGATTTTCCTAATTGTCATCTGTAACATCATTACTGCTCAGACGACAACAAAATGGAGGACAAATAAATGTTCTCCCTTCACACTGGAGCACAGATGCAGACCACACGATGCGTTAAGGCTTACTGCACATACTCATCGTTTGATGTTTTATTGGCCGATCCTTAACACGCATCAGCATGCATAGCCAAAAAAGACAGCCATTTTTATTCATAGAAGAATCTCTTACCCATGAATGCTACTGTGCCTGGAATAGAAAGAGGTTTCGGTCATCTACAACAGCTGGCTTTTGGAACACCAGGTATCATCAAATGCATTTAAATTGGGTTATTCTTAATACGTGAGACCATAGCTTCAGAGGAGACATTTTTGGCCTGCGTTTTCCATTGCAATGTGGAAAATTAATTTCCCCTGTCACCTCTAATCGGGCGCACTGTTCAGTCCCACAACAAATTTGAGGCTGTGATTACCACCTTTATTGAGTATGAATCCGGTCTTCTGCAAAACTGCTCAATTCCAAGCTAAAAAGAAAAAAAAACACACACAAGATCTGTTCCCTTTCCCCTGTATATTGATTTCAGGGGAGCAAAGAGCTGACTTATGTGTGAGATTATTGAATTTTCTGAAGTGCTGGTGAAAACTTTGACCCGGACACTTTATTGAGCGCACACAGAAAGTATGAGCTGGCGAGGGAATGTGAAATAGATCTTGAAGTCTCTTTTCGGGTTCGTCCTCAGTAAAGTAATCTGGCAAAGGATCTCTTTCTGTAGGTGCTGAGGTCTCCTCATCCTTCTCTACAGAAGGTAGATACTGTAAAATGGTATTCCATTTCAAAATGTCTGAAAGGATGCAATGATGAATGATTTGTGTGAGGATGAATAAGTTAAATTCATCTAGTTATTACACTGGGAGCAGAAATGACACTTGGTAAAGCAAAGACTAACAAATCAGCAATTACAGATGCATGAATGCACTAAATATCTGAGAAATAAATGGAAAGTTAAATACATTATTTAAAAATGTTTACAGATTCAAATGTATGAGCATATACACATAGTCATTTTTGCAGTTTATATGTTTATTGCTTATTGTATTTTTTTATATTTCATATGAATTTTTTTATAAAAGATCTTTTATTTTTCTTTGTTTGTACACTGTTGGACTAGGAGGAATAGAATTTCATTCTTGATTGTACAAAAGTGCAAGAAAAAATGACAATAAAGAAATCCTGAATGTTAAATCTCACTGACATATACCCAAACATTAATGTGCATGCGTGCATGCATGCATGCACACACACACACACACACACACACACACACACACACACACACACACACACACACACACACACACACACACACACACACACACTTCATTATTTTGTATGAGTGCTGCTATTCACCACTGATTAAAGAGAATTTTCTTTGTCTTGTGGCTATGGTTTCCCTGTAAGACAAACGAAAACAAGAACTGGAACATGTGACAATGTTTTGAAGGTTGTTTAAACTCCGGTAATTTACACAGCTTGTGTAGGCAACCCATCTTTGTCTCTACAAACCTTTTCATGGTTTTCATTAAAAAAGCAGGAGAAAACTTCAGAAACAGCAAAGAGAAAAGGCATAATCCATGTAGATATGATAAAAGGCTCTGTCTGTCAGAAATGCCCCCCCCATATGAATAAATCAATGTTGTTATTGTAAATGATGGTATTAAAAATGCCAGTGAGAGAGATTAAAGACACAGGGCTAGGCTTTGGCGCTTTATTGAGTAGATGACAATGTGCCCTGCCTTCTCTTGTTAAAGGTGATCTTGTGCGGGGTGTGCTGATTATGTGAGCTCTGAATGAAGCCGCTAATGAATGTGAGACGGGCCAGTATCCCATGCTAGCTGTTGCCAATGGACACCATGCAAATGAGCAGGAACCCTTTGTTTCTGTGATCACGACTCCCTCCCAGCACACATTCCAGGTAAGACGCCTCGGTGAGTCTGTGGCGCGGGCAGTCCATGTGTAGATGACAAGGATTCTCCCTGTCAAATACCCCCTTCATATGCATGCTTACAAACACATGTGCTCACAGTAACACACATGCACACACAAATAAGAGCGTGCAATGGATAAATACCTAATTATAAGTGAGACTGAAATCTTTCCTGAGGTCTTGATGTTAGAGATTATCTAAAAGCAACATGGGGACAGTGGCAGAAATGTGAGAAGGACATTTACAGGCGGTCTCTAGTAAGCCATTTTGACGCTGGAACAGCGTTTACATGGAACGCTCACCCTCCCACCCTGCTAGACAGGCTCATATCCTGTTCCCTATGGCTCTCATCCTGTATACTATGACTCTCATCCTGTTCCCTATGGCTCTCATCCTGTATACTATGACTCTCATCCTGTTCCCTATGGCTCTCATCCTGTATACTATGACTCTCATCCTGTACCCTATGGCTCTCATCCTGTATACTATGACTCTCATCCTGTACCCTATGGCTCTCATCATGTTCCCTATGACTCTCATCCTGTTCTCTATGGCTCTCATCCTGTACCCTATGGCTCTCATCCTGTTCCCTATGGCTCTCATCATGTTCCCTATGACTCTCATCCTGTTCCCTATGACTCTCATCATGTTCCCTATGACTCTCATCCTGTACCATATGACTCTCATCATGTTCCCTATGGCTCTCATCCTGTTCCCTATGGCTCTCATCCTGTACCATATGACTCTCATCATGTTCCCTATGGCTCTCATCCTGTTCCCTATGGCTCCCATTCTGTTCCCTGTGGCTCTCATCCTGTTCCCTATGGCTCTCATCCTGTACCATATGACTCTCATCATGTTCCCTATGGCTCTCATCCTGTTCCCTATGGCTCTCATCCTGTACCATATGACTCTCATCATGTTCCTATGGCTCTCATCCTGTTCCCTATGGCTCCCATTCTGTTCCCTGTGGCTCTCATCCTGTTCCCTATGGCTCTCATCCTGTACCATATGACTCTCATCATGTTCCCTATGGCTCTCATCCTGTTCCCTATGGTTCTCATCCTGTTCCCTGTGGCTCTCATCCTGTTCCCTATGGCTCTCATCATGTTGCCTATGACTCTCATCATTTTTCGTATGGCTGTCATCCTGTTCCCTATGGCTCTCATTTTGTTTTCTAAGGCTATAGCTTCAATTTGAAACAACCTTCAATTTGAAACAACCGCGCACAGTTAGCTCTCAAATTGTAAGAAGATCAATGACACAGTGCAGGGTGGTGGGTTGAATTAAAAGAGGTGACACATTTCCACAGAGATGTCTGAGAGGGCAGACCCTCTTAGGAGGAGTACAACACACAGAGAGAGTGAAATTAGAGAAAGGGAGAAAGACAATCTCCAGTTCTACAAACTCATTGTTTGGAAGCCAGGGAAGAGTAACAGCAGGTAAGTCCATCCCCAAAGGAGTGCTGCAGGTTTTAAATTTACCCCTTTGATAAGAACCGTACTTAACACACTGGAACAGTGTCCAATTTACAACCGTTCAGCAATCAAAAGAATGGTGGCTTCATTTAATTGCTTACAAAGAACAAAATCTAACGGGTCCTTTATGCCCCTGCTTGTTCTGCAGTAGGGGCATGAATTATATTGATTTTTCCATGTATGATAGCTATACAATATATTTTGTACATATTCCTTACAAACAAATGTTTTGTGTGAGTAAATGTTTGTTGTTATGTTGTAGATATTAAATTTATAATGAAGCTTTTAAATGACTAGACTGGGAGCCGTGAACTGTCTGCTGTACTTTGATAGCACCTTCCCACTGCGGCATTCATAATGGATGCAAGCTCCTCTGATCACTTAGAAATGCTGATTACACCAGGTTCACTTATATCATAGACTGGCAGCCCAGGGTTTGGTGGAAGCTTTCAATGGGATATCCGATCCAGTAATTCTATATTTGGGGGAACAATGATGGAGTGTAATTACTCTGAGAGCGCAGTTCTGTATTTTGGCACAATGGAGAAGGGTGCACGAAGTCAGAAATATTATTCCGTTATTATGATGTGTGTGATTGAAATATTATTCAGGGAGCTAATAGGACTCTGCAGAGATTTTGAGAAATGAATGGCTTTTCAGATCTCTGAGGAAAAGTCCCGTGAGGGTGGATCAAAAGAAAATAACAAACTTCACGGCAGATTTTAGGGAATGGTGTTCCTTTTTGTTTGTTTTCAGAAACCGAACACATTCAAGTTCTTATTTCTGAGGTGACATTGAGGTGTTTTATTGTCCAAAGTTTTAACCATTCTAAAGCAAGGTGCTGTTTTTTCACATCATTATCTTCCTATGACAGGTTCAAGATATTTAAAAATAAACATTTTTATTTCAGAGATTTGCTGATCCTGGCTGTATTGAGATTAGGACTTAATGAATGGACTCAATCAGTCACTATGTGCGTACAGAGGGAAACGAAACAAAGACTTCCATATTCACTACCAGCACAGCATGTGGTGAGACAGACATCACTCAATATGGGATCCACATGTCTGTGCGCCAGGGGTCTTTTGGATAGAGAAAACTCAGTCTAAGGCCTCTCTCAGACAATCCGTTTTAATCCACTAAAGGTCTGGATAACTCCGTCTGATGCAGCAAAACACAGCAATATGAAGATTGTTTTTACTCAAACAAAATCCTACAACATAGATCATATCTGATCGTTATAATTGTATTTTCTCCAAACACCGATGTGTGGATTTCCGTCTCAGACATGGAAAAGCTGTTTCATTCAACTTTCAGGCTAAGGCAATGGCTTGCAAATCATATTTTTGTGAAGATTATTCAAAAAGTCATCAGCTTTAGATGCTCATTAATTTGAGATTAACAGTTCTGAAAAAACGAAAAAAAAATTAAATAAGGAGACAATAAATTGAGTTTAACGGGAGGACTTATGGTAATGTCTCAGAAAGTGAGAAAAATTTCATTAGAATTCAATGTCAGTAACCATACTTAAACATTGCTGTTCATGATTGCAATTTATTTAAAACATTTTTGAAATGTTTTTCTTTATAAGGTACACTGACAGTTGTATAATCACTGGCTCATTGTCTCTTAAACAATGTCCATGGCTACATACCATATCAAAATATATTGTATATGTAGAAGGCAGCTGTTTACCTGAACTTCCTGTGTAGGTTTTTTTTGGATCATTGAAACTGGTTTAGACTGAATAAGATTGTCCCAGGAAGTGAAATAAAGTGTCTGCTAAATTAAGCTAACCATGGCTGTTGGAACCTAACTGGTAATTAAGTAATTGAGATTGAGATGGGGGACCCTTATGTCTGGCCCAAATTGGTGTAGGATCCAGAGTCCTTAAACCAACTGGAGATATGCCAGTGACGAATTGTATGGGGAGTTGGGTGTTATGGTAGCGCCATCCAGACACAGGTGTTTTATATCTCAATCTGTCCTGTTCACTAATTGAAATAAGCAGAATTAGACCATTAAATTTAAAAGGGGGTTAATATTTATGCAAACAATTATATTTCTTTATATATTTTTGAACACACACATTAGCCTGTAGTTTTATTGACAATTGCCATCCAACCATAGGGCTGAGTCTGCTTAGCCTACATTCACTTTGCAGACAAAAGATGGTATGGACGGGGATTTTATGAAACTGACTGAAAATTTTGTGAGAAACCCAACCCAACACAATTTACAGTAATAGGGTGTCTGTGGCCTAGAACATTTCTCTATCTAATATTCAAGCATAAAGAGAACTAACAGTAAAAATCAAAAGCATTGTTCCAGTGGTAATATTCTCTTTACTGAGACTCAATAGCAGGACCTATTGGAGTCGTATATTTAGATGTAATATGTCTGCCCTGAACGACGTCATTATGGTGATCTGACAGTTTCCACTTGCGGACCTGCTGCACTGAGGCCATTAAAGTGTTCTTATCTGTGTTCTGAACATACAGTGGGCCCGTGTACTGACAAATGTGTGGGTTATTTGGTTTCAGCCAGAGATTTGATCTGAGTCAAACATTAGCTTTTAATCATTGCTTCATTATCAGAGGGTCAGGAGAGTGGAGATAAACAGCCGGACAGACTGGAAAATCCCACGTCACGCCTTGCCTGCTCCGTGTGGTTAGTCAGAGCTGCAGTGATAAAAACATAAAAAAAGCTCACTGAAGGTAGTCAATCACCTCCGGTGTAAGTGCTACAGTGCCAGGTGTAAGTTCTAATGAAAGCTATGTCAATATTAACCTGGGATGGGGGTTGAAATCAGTATCATTGTATTCTGTTCAAGTAGTAGTTAGCTATAAACCAACACTCCAGTTTTTCTTGAGGTCAGGAATAGTCTATTTCGTTCCTTTGTACTTTATTCAGTCTTGAATTTAGTGTGATAAAATATTGCTATTAAGTTTTAGAATGTGCTGTTTGAACCGGCACGGTTAAAGACTTTTAATTGGTGGTTACACTGTTATGCTGCCTGTATCTGACAATCACACAGGAAGTGTGCTTCGGCAGGAAATGTCTGCAAAACACTGCTGAGCAACTTTTAGCTTAGCTGTTACGTTTTTTAATTAATTATTTTTTCACGACAACAGCGGGCTACAGATACACAATTACCAGGTGAACTGTTATACATATATCCTAACAAAACCAAACTGCTTGCAAACAGAACTTTCAGTGCACAGGCTATAAGGAGTATACATACAACACAGGGTTATTTCAAAACTAAACTGATTTACTTTGCTGTCTGAAAATGCATCTATCAAACTACAGGGCTGTTTCAATTCCTTAGTAAACGCCATCATGTCCCAGGATGTCCAGAAAGACTTACCGCTGTGTGACCCAGGCTGTTAAACACAGCACCTGAGAGCAGATTCCTGAGTGACCTGCCCCGGGGACTGTGGCTGGGGGCTTCTGGAGTGTCACTTACCATCTTCATAAAGGTTTGAGTTTATGACCAGAGCAACAAACAGGAGATGCACGGGGAATAGAAATAGAGTGGTAGATAGGTTGTGATGGAGATGCTTTGACGGTCAAAGCCGCAGGGTAAACATGCGCTTATTCCTTCTAAATGATGTACATGAGAATACACTATTGTAGCATTGCTACCTTCATGCATAGGATCTGCTCTCCCTTTAATTTTACTTGGAACCAAAACAGGATCTGTGGAAAGTAACTGGCCAGTGTGGGAACTCCCCCTGCTGGTCAGGATGGAGATCATGAGGGTAAACCTCTCCTCATGTAATATGATCCCCCCTGTGATGTTCAAATAAATCTCTCTCCCACTGTGTGTGGGACTTGTTAAATCACTAGCTCAGATCTCATCCCGAAACTCCAGATCTTCTTTCAGATTTGATGTGCTTTCAGTACAATGGTCTGTGGTTTGCCTGGCATGGACTGACTCTGATTGGCTAGGTCCATGACTTCTTTGGCCAATCAGAGGCCAGTTGTCAGGCAGCCTGGCCCCTGTTTGGAGTGTCTGTCTGCCTGTACCTCACACACAGCTTTGCCTTTGAAAAGCCTCTGCTTTAGTGCATAATTATATGGCTCTCTGAGCAAAACCTCCTCACTAGAAACATACACAAACTGCATTCTTCCCCCCCTCCAACAGAAACACACACACAATCTGCACCCCATCAGCTCTCAAAAAGAAACATATGGCGTGCACAACTTGAACCCCCCACTCCAAACTATAACCCCATAGAAATTTACACACAGTGTCAGTCAGGGCCTAAGATTCATGTTATTGTCAAACTGTAATATCCTTATGTTTTATGAATAGTTGCTTGTGTTTTGCCTGGCATTTTGCAGATGTTTTGAAGATTGTTATCAGAGATCCATAGCAGGGTTGGCATTGAGTTTTAACAGCTAAACATTCTTCAACTGCTAAAGTTTAGCATAGTAACTTTGTATTTCATTATACAGTATGCTTCATTCATACCTACAATATAGTAGCATGTGCATAAAGTTCAGAGTGTGTTTATCACATGAGATAAATATTAGTGTGACCTCCTGACCCTTCAGCTCAGCTAAGCTGGACAGGGATGAGGGGGTCTATAGGGTTTGTCTGGAGTGGATGAAATCAGTAAGTTCTGCTCTGTTCTTAGTCTGAGTTGAACAAAGGGTCTAGGGTGACGTGTGTACGCAGCTGATTGGTCAGAAAATGTAACCCTTGACAGAAAACTGAACATATGCTGCACTCTCACACACAATCCAGCTGATCGATAACCACCCCCTCAGCTTTAGTGCACACACACACACACACACACACACACACACACACACACACACACACACACACACACACACACACACACACACACACACACACACACGCACACACACACACCTTTTAATGGAGAAGGGAAAATGTCCTCTCTGAACCAAAATGAACGAGACTCTTATATCAGAGTTTCATCAGAATCTCTTCACTTTGCAGACACACCTCTGCTGTTCCAGGATGTCAGTCTACAGGCCATATGTAAAGAATATCACACCAGTTTCTCGTATGTCCTCAGGTACACAAATATATGTCTTCAAATGTATGGGCTCATTTGTCATTCCTTTCCTGTCTTTGGTGTCTCCTCGTCTCTCCCTCTGAAAACACACAGGACACACAGAATCCGAGCCCATGTTGTGTGTAAATCAATATGGCGTCTGTGCTCTAATCCTCTGAGAAGGGTCCATTACAGTGATGAATCTGTCCCAGGTGCAGAGCCGCTCCCCAACACCGAGAACCGCTGAAGGCGAGTCGCTGAGAACCACTTCCTCCCAGGCGTCTCGCCATGATAATTATGTCTGCTGTGATCGGCTAAAGGATGCTGGACACATCATATGTTGAACTGGAATCTGTTGATCTGTTTATGTCTGACCTGACTGTGCAATTGCTGAGAACATACATAGTTATAGTACACATTGAAAAACCCACTGGGTCATTATATATCAGGCTGTGTGCTAGCTGTAGCAGTCTGTGATTGAACTGATTTTGAGCCAAAATGGCTGCATTTTCACAGAGAAAACATACGAATGTTGGTACACCTGAGAGGCTAATCAGATCAGAGATCAGGTCCTTTGATGCTATGGTACACTGCTCTAACATTACAGATGCGTTATCTGAGAGGTGGTGGAGATCCTGACGGAGTGTAAATCACACATGAAATCAGGGCTGAAGTACAAACAGGCGCTGGGTCATCAGTAATGAGCCCTTTCCTTTAAACAAGAGCATCCTGCTCTCTGGTAACAGGGTTTTGGGCTCTGACTGCCCCCTAGTGAACATCAGCTTTTACACTTAACCATATATTCATTTCAATACAATCCAGAATTCATATTTTCTAATAGAAGTGGAAAAGTGGATGTTCTTTGAAATCATAGTTTTCAAAGGAGCTTGTAAAGAGTGCTCTGCCCAAATATATATTATGAAATAAATTCATAGTCCAAAAATAAATGTATAGAGTCACCTCTTGGTATAATTATTGTTTATATTCTAAGCTGTTTTCCTGCTTCCAGGGATAAAATTGTAGTCTTAAATTTAAATTTCCTGATTGGACAAATACAATGACATACAAAATGTATGTGGAAACTGGTGATTTTTTGAAGAAAGGAGGTTTTGAAATGTCTTGTGAAACACCTGGTGAGTGACCACATGTAACGTGAGTAAACACTTTGTTTTGAAATCGGGAAAGAGAAAAATAAACAGTAATTCTTTAGTGAACTTGAGGTTTGTGTGTGTGTGTGTGTGTTTTATATGTGAAAGACAGAGAGAAAGAAAGGGATGAAGCATTTATTTGTGTTTGTACTTTTCCATGTGACTTGAGTTCCATGGTTGCCAGCACGTCGCTCTCAATCAACCAAACACTCAAAAATATCGATTTTTAGAGTTTGTAATGTATGCAGGTAATACATATAATTTATTTTGTGCACTGCAAGCCCCCTTACAACGACAATCCAAAGAGGAGTACTTTCATCTGGCATATTTCCCTAAAACTGATTATTTCAACCATTTCAGGTTTTCCAATCCATGCCTTTGTTTTGGTCCTTGTGCATGGGTAATGTTAAAAATAAACCCCCTGGCTATTTCTTGGCAAGTAATGGAAAAATAGAAACCAAAAACCCCAGTGGCTTCATTGCAAGGTTAAGAAAACAGGGCTGCCTTCTGAGACTATACAACACAATAGCTTTCAGACCAGGCCTCAGACGTTTAACTCCTCATTGGGTGAATGTAATGTATCTGGATGCCCTGTTGTATCTTATGCCTTGTACAGATTTAAATATTTAATTTAAACCTGCCATGTTGTTGTTGACAGACTGAAACAGACTGAAGGGCAGGTGGGCAATGAAGCTGAAAATGGTAACACATTCTGTGTGATAAAAAATGTATGTTTTTCGACCTCTGGACTGCTGACAGCCTAGGGGTTACAGCCAGCCCCGCCGTTTGGCTTATGTGTCCCCCATAAATCGATAGTAGTCTGTGCCCGTTGGCCTCTGACCCCTGACCCACGGCACAGCAAGCAGACGAGGTCGGAGCAGATGGACCGACCCGGGGGAGAGAGAGAGGGACCGTCCTTTTCAGTCTGAGCGTGGCGTCGCTTCGCCGTCTGTCTGAGCTCATTACCATTACCGAGCCGAGGACCAGGACCTGAGTCTGTGTGCTCTGTCCATACAATTCACTCATCTTAGGCCTAGTATTGTGTTCCACTCCACTCACTTTCCTTAACTGACATGTTCATTTGTGTTCCACACTGCTCCACACTCTTTTCTGATCGGTATATGTTTGTGTTCTAATCCATACATACCTACACTTTTCTGATCCAAAGACCATGTCTGTAAGTGCCCAGATTTTAAAATCCCCCCAGTTCATTCCTTTTTATCATACTGGGCATGGTTTGGGAAAAGCTGCTGGAGCAGGTCTAGTGATCCTAAAACAGCGACTTTATAATTTTCAGTTAAAAAAATGATTAATGTTTCATGGTAACAAGCACTAAAGACCGTGTTCCACTTCAGCTGCTCTTTGATTTTTTTCTTTGCCAAGTGAAGTGCCCTGAAAATAACATGCTTACACAAAGCTGATCTTTGGATCAGAGGTACAATGGATGTGCTCAGCAGAGTTAAACTCCAGTGACAAGCATGTACATCCCTTTAGGAAAAATATGTCACATTTTTCTTAAAAAGTGTAAGCAGGTCCTCCTTTTACCTTTTACAGCTGTCAGCCTAATCTATGTATGGTTGTCAGGGACAGTGTTTTTCCATTACATGCCCACATACATTATTCCTGTAGGAACCATATGTCCCCATGTGTTTCCACTGGATGCTCAAAAAAGAAGCAGAATCATGAAAATCAAAAGAACCATGTTACTGGCAACATAGCACACAGTACAAAAGCGAGCAAACAGGAAAAACACACAGACATATGCAATCAGAATCACTCAAACATGATTCTGAAAGAGGTCAAAGAGTTCTAGTGAGGTATGCTGTTCAACAGGGCATTTCAAGAGAAACAGTTTTTAAAATCTCAAAGGTTTGCACCACACAGAGATAATCTACATCAGGGAAGACAAGTAGCAGTTGTGAGTCAAAGCTGGCTGACTGGAATCAATGGACACAACAGAACATTTTCTGAAAGCCATCATCCTGACCATCTAAAAGCTGATATATTTATAATAGGGCTACAATGAATATCTGCTTTATGAGCACGCCCACACACACACGCCCACGCATGCATGCACACACACACACACACACACAGTATGGACAATGTGGTTCAAAGTTATTGAAGGCTCCTTTGGCTCTCTCCAAATACACATACAATGCAGTGCCTACAGTTTAACTGCCCAAGCTAATTTATTGCCCAGGTTAATTTGACACATCTGAGGAATGCTTTTCAGACGCTAGTGTCAAATGCTTTGCTCTCAGAGTGGAGTTGCAGTAAACAGCAATGGGTAACACAAGCACTGAGGGACAACCGTTTTGACCCAGAATACTCACAAGCCATCAGATACAATGGAATGTGATACAACTGAAGAGCCATTAACTGTAACAGCATCACATTGAATGATAGGCTAGGATTTCATGCAGACAGCTTCCACAACTACTACTACTACTACTACTATTACAACAACTACTGCTACTGTTACTACGATAAATAGTAATAATCATCATCATTATGGTCACAGTAAAGGATTGCATTTATATCACATGTTTCATCAGTTTCTCAAAGCACAGATACTACACCACAAATGCAATTAGAAACCTGGCTAACTTACAGCAGCCATTTTGTGGAGGAACCATTGCCCACTACAGGGAGAAGTGGTCAATATGGAGCTGTAGAGCTCTAACACACTACCCTGAGGAGTGATAGATGTGTAGTGATATGTGGGGATCCGGAAAGGTGAGCCCCTGCACCTCATTGTGAAGCTGCTCCGTGGGGCCCCCGCCCTGACCTTCTGCCATGATGCGGAGGTGACACATAACTCTGACGGGAAATTCTGGGAGGGTGAGCACACGTTTACAACCACAAGGACTGGCTGTCCTGACAGGAATCCTTTTGAATACATACTATTATAGCACACTCAAACTGTTCATTATACCACAGATACAGCGTACAATGAGTACAGGATCACATTCTTTTCTGCAGATTTGAAATAGATTAGATGCAGTATCCAAGGTAAGGGATCAAAAGCACAGATTTTTTTGTGCCTGTACATGCACGTGGCATCTACATGCACACACACACACACACACACACACACACACACACACACACACACACACACACACACACACACACACACACACACACACACACACACACACACACACACAGTCTTTTGCCCTCTCTAAAGCAGAGAGAACAGAAAAAAAAATCAATTATCTGAGAGTACAAAGTCTTTCACTCACAGGTATTCCTCAGAGACAGAGTATGTTCCCTTCTATGCTCTGAAGCAGAATGTCACCATTTGCATTGCATTAGCTATTCACATGCAAATACCTCAGCATTATGGTTAGAACGCAATGAGGCATCACTCAGTAGAGGCAATACATGACAATAATTCTGTTTACTCAAAGTAATCATTTTCAATTTGACTGGTTTTATTGTATCATTAATGCCACTGTGTAATTCCTCCCCATGGCTCAGCTTGAGTTGTGGTCATGTCTCATGACCAGAGAAGAGAAGGGAATATTAATGACCTGCTTACTTATGTAATATTGTGTAATGTCCTCCCAACATTATAAATCAAGCCATAGCCTCCTAAATAGGTATTTTCTGCCCCCTTCTGGCTGCAATAGGGTATTTCTGTGTACCTTTCTTTATCAGATTCCATAGTGACCTTTAAGTGGAAATGCAAAATGATAGTTGCACAACCACTAAATGTGAAAATATATTTGTAAGTAAATGGAAAAAGTCAGATAGATTTCAAACCGCCTGGTTATTATTAAAATTACACTGAACTCTAAACTCAGATAACAGATTCTGTCTATAAATGTCACTGACATTACTTTTTGTTTGAGAGAAATAAAATACCAATATGAGAATGAAATTGTACTGTTGTCTTTACAATAAAGTGATTTTTAATGTAATGGTTCAATATGCCAGTGTAGTTTTGGTGTACATTATTGTAGTGTGCTATTCTGTTCACCAGGGGGTAATGTTGTTTCATATGCTCATTATGTTAAAGACCTGTGAGGACCAAACCAATCAAATACCAAATGAATTACAAAGTGAATGACATGGGAAATGTATTTTAATGTGTACAGGGGTAGCATCGGGGCTCACCATATTGCAGGTATTCATATAAGGCACAATGCAATTAACTCATGAGACACAAAAAGTCATGTGCCATTTTTTACAGTGAAACAAGACATTTGTACAAATTCCAGGGAATTATGGTCTGTGACTTCAAAATATTTAGAGCAATTTAAAATTTATGGAACAGAAATACTGACCTTATCCAAGAGTTATTTGGGTCCCACTAATAGTATAACACAGCATTGGGTTTACTGAAAGAGCTTTGCTGGTTGGTAAGGGTTATATTTAAATCTGCTTGATCTGCTGCTCACTTGGAACGCCTAGCACTGTTCCCCCATACCATTACAATGTCTGCTGGCAATGTCAGAAAAGCCTATACATTAGACAGTGCTTCTGATTATGTTAAAGAGGGGGGTATCAGAAAGATTAGATTCTGTTTTTAGTGAGGTACTAGGATCTTGTGGTGCGAACTGTATTTATGGTATGTATTGGAAAAGCCAACAAAATGGATAAAGTCTTTAACTTTGTGTTTGTTTGTTGCTTGTTTCATATGAGCTTGTTATTCATCAACCCATTGACACTGGTGTGCATTTTAATTGACATGTGGGCGTCAATATTCCAGAAATGCAGAGACTAGGGACAGCTCACTGCACCCGGAACTAATCCAGGGCACCGTAATTCATGTCAGTCAAACCCAAAGGAGCAAAAGGAATGCTAATTCCTTTAGAGCTTCAAGCATCTTTTGGAGATTGGAATTATGGAAATGTGCAAAATAATTCTGGGAAATTTCTTTCAAACGTTCTACTTGTCAAATAAATGAATAATCTGGGAAATATGAATGTTAGACAGACTGTAGCTCCCTCTATTCCTGTTAGTTTTGTTATGGTCCGTCGTGGTTCAGTTTAATTCACTCTGGTTATTCTTGTCATCTGTGTAGTTTTACTATAGTCCATTGTGATCTCCTCAAACAGGTATCTTTTTATAAGAGGTTGGTTGAGGTCAAGAAACACAGGTGGCATCATATCCTACAGAATCAGCGCCATATTGGAGGAACCACCCTGGCCTCTGTGACTACAGGCCTCTAGCTGTCTATCCCACAGAGAGTTACAGTAACAGAACAGGAAACATCATGCTGGTGGGATTTCAAAAGGTGAATGCTCAAATATGGTATCACATACTGTACACTGTGAGAACATTTCACACTTCAGTCCCCCTGTAAGGCACAGAGGATATATTGATGTGACGGATGGCCCTGTCTGCAGTTCTGACAGGGCCAGGTTGACTCCCATAACGTCAAAGAGACCAGCTCTGTGTGAGTAATGAAAGGAACATTTCAGGTGCGTGTTCTTCTCAGTGCTCCAGGATGTCAGAGGTTTTGGGGTCCTCCCCTGACTGTCTCCATAGTCCTGCCAGAAGTAATTGTCACCTCGGTGCCACCGCTTGGGCACTGATGTCCGCCCGCAAAGACAAACATTCGGGGGCCTTGAACGATGTTCCCCCTGTCCCCCCCTCTCTCTAGGAAGTTCCCCTCTGGGTCCCAGTATTGATCCTGCGGATTCTTCATTCTTGGTGTGTACGTGCGAAAATCTGAGTGCGGAGATGGGGTCCTTAAAGAGCCATTAAGAGGTCACTGGTTAGGTCACACGTGCGTCCACTGAGGACCTCGAGTTAAACTATCCGCAGTCCCTCTCATCGTCCCCAAACCTGGAGCATCGGGCATGACTTCCACTCCCGGAGAGCTAAAATCTGGACTACATAAGGACCCCCAAAAACACAAGGTACAGTCAGTTATTCCTGAAACCTTCTTCAAAAACTCTGGTTTGTCTCTTGTAACTTCGCAGCAGTAATGGAAAGTGAAGTAGCTCTGATAGTGAGATGGTGTCAAAATAATTGAATATGACAAACAAAAAGCTAACAGCAGGAAATGGGTTTTGGTTTGTGAATATGCAGGTAATGCCAAAGCAAAGCCCGAGCACATTTGTAGGTCACCTCTCACCCTCCAGCGGGACTTTTTTGGTTGGGTTTTGCTTCGTACAGAAGGATTTGATTATGAAGGATGGGACTTAGGGCTTTGGAATGATTTCTCTGGCATTATCACCAAAATGAGGCTGAGCAAGAACATGGAAAATATTCTGCTGAGTGCCTTTAATTTAATTTAATTTTCTAAACCTCCACTCAAATAGGAGTTAAGTGGTGCCATAGTTACAAACAAGTCTACTTTTAAACATTCAGACAGCTCCAGCTCTTTTTTCTTTTGTACTGACCAGAGTCCTGTATAATGGAACCCTTCACTCTGATGTTGTGGGTCATTGTGGTTCCTCTCCATGCGTATGTACTCCAGCCCAGTAAGTATGAAAGTGCCCCAGACAAACTTTGGTAATACTGCATAACATTGTTAAAGTTAAAGTGAATGAAATGTGTGAAGCATTCACCAATTATTATTATTACTATCTGATCAATTTAAGTATTGAACAGCAGGTGAATGTCTGTGAATGTCTAACTGTACGTGTGTGTTGTTGTTCAGGTGTTACAGGTGTTAATGTAATGGTGACACGGGACTCTTGGACTGAACGGAAGTCCTTGTATGTGGGAGGGCGGGAGAGAGCAGGGATGTCTCTTCCAGCAGCTGGGGATCATGACTCAGATCAGGAGCGAGAGAGGAGGTCAAGAGCCGACGCCAGCAAGGTGAGGAGGCAGGAAAGTTACAACGCTGATAGCTGGGATGGAGAGAACAGAGCAAGTGATGGAGTGGAGAAAAGGTATGAGGAAGAACTCAGAGGGGGCACGATGGAGGAAAACAGAAGGGCCGAGGAAAGGAAGGAAGAGGACATGATCAGAGCTGATGAGGAAGAGGAGAAGAATGACGGAGCAAACGGACAGGACGAGAGGCACGGGGGAGAGAGCAGAGAGGACAAGACACATTCGGAGGAAGAAATGGTTCCCGAGGTGAAGAATCCAGAGCTGCACAGAGTAGAAGATGAGGGGAAAGAAAGCCAGAGACGTGACAGCAGTGTAATAGAGACTATCGCCCGTTTGAACCCAAGCCTTCGTCTCTCTATCGAAACAGACGCCCCAAACTCTGCAGAGAGGAACGTCTCAACATCACACCAGAGTCTAGACCCACTCAGAGCCCCTCCCTCCCCTACAGACAGCAGGGCTGTCACTCCAGCTGTCAGTCACACTTCAATGACAGCAGGGGGGAGTGAGGAGGTCACCTTTACCTCAGAGAAGACAAACAGTGAGCTTGTGCAGCTTCGGACATTGACGGATTACTCGTTGCCACACCTCAGGGAAGAGGAGGGGTTAGTTCCCAAGGCAACTGAGAAGAAGTTTGGCCCCTCTGGGGCTTCTACAAGTTTGTCCTCAGGCACTCGAGAGCAGCGGTCTGAGAAGAAGAGGACAAAGTTAAAGCGGCCAGTGCCGAAAACCAAGACGAAAAAGATACACCCAGCCAGTGATCCAGAGACAAAGAGAAGTAAACCTCCAAAAAAAGTCAAAGCTGAGCAGAAAAGCAAATCTCAGAAAAAAGGCAAAAATGAGAAGAATAAAAAGAAGACAAAGCACATGGATGACAAGACTGAGAAAGAGAACGTTTATTTCCCTTATTTCAAAGATGATTACTGCCCCCCAGACTGCGCTTGCTATGGAAGGTAAGAAAGCCACCAGAGAGTCCATTATGTATTCACATTTTTATGCATTTAAAGATATTCTGTGACTTGATGAAAAACTACGTCATGCATTTTAATATGCTAGCTATGCTATGTTTGCAATTATGTCCATGTACTGATAGATTTACATAATGTTACCATATTTTTGTTGAATATCAACACTGGAATATTTTACATTTCCAGCTGAATTTATTTGCAGCTGAATATAAACTGTAAGGAGATTGTTTCATATTTTTTCATTAAGTTGTTTGCTTTGCAGAGTGGTACAGTGCTCAGACAAAGGTGTGGATAAGATTCCATATGGCATCCCATACAATGCCCGCTACATCCTCCTCATGAACAACAACATCTCCGGGATCCAGCTAGACCTGCTCCGTGAGTACCTAACGCTGGAGTTCCTGGTGCTTAGCAACAACCGCCTGACGGACGGAGGCATCGAGGGGGCCTTCGAGGGCATGTCACAGCTGAAGCGGCTCTACCTGGATGGGAACCAGCTGATGAGCATCCCCACCGACCTCCCCGTCTCTCTGGAGGAGCTGCGTCTGGATGGTAATCTGGTCAGTGAGATGTCAGAGGTTGCCTGGACTGGCTACTCCGCCCTGGTCATCCTCAGCCTCAACAACAACAGCCTCGGGGGTGAGTCTCTGCCGGAAAGGGTGTTCGCTCCTCTCACTGGCCTGCGCACTCTCAGCCTCATCAACAACCGCCTGACTGCTGCCCCGCTGCACCTCCCTGCCAACATTAAGGAGCTGTACCTCAGAGGAAACCACATTGAGCAGGTCCCGAGCAGTACCTTCCCCAAGGGGTCCGACCTGCTGGTTCTGGACCTGAGCGACAACCGGCTGACAAACAAGGGCCTGGCTAAGGACTCGTTGCAGACCCTGGTCCACCTGGAGAACCTAAACCTTGAGGGTAACCTCTTCAGGCAGATCCCTAGACACCTTCCCCCCACACTTAGGACCCTTAACCTGGAGGGGAATATCATCACCTCCGTCGGCAAAGCTGACTTTCTGGGGCTGCCCCACCTGGAGCACCTGGGCCTGTCCCGAAACCAGATTACCAGGGTGGCCCCTGGAGCCTTCTGGGGGCTGCCTGTCTTCACCAGCTGGAGCTGGGACACAACACTCTCCGCCAGGTCCCCCGGCGCCTGCCCCCCTCCCTGCGCTCTGTCTCTCTCATCCACAACAAGATCCGCTCTATCCCGCGAGACGCCTTCTGCTCCAAGGGCAAATACCCGCCACTCAGCGGCCTGGTGAAGGTGCAGCTGGAGCACAACCTCATCCACCTGGGGGACCTGGACTCCCAGGCCTTCAGCTGCCTCAGGGGCTATCAGGTTGTTCACTTCTACTGAGACTAACTTCACAAATAGTCCCTATTTCTACTGAGAATGATTCCCACCTGTATCCCATTCAACTCAGGGTAACTACACATTCAAACTTTACTTCTGCTGGGACTTACTCTAGCCTCATGCCCTATATCATGAGACAGTGAATTATCATTCATATCCCATCTCTGTACAGAGTAACTCCTAAACCCTCTTCTACTGAATATAACCCCTTTACCATCACCTTGTGGGAGGGGGGGGTGTGGGGGGATAAACTGCACATCAAGAAGCAACAGTTTGTCAACTTAGACTAACTCCTGTCTTGTCCAGGAGAAGAACATCTAAATATAAATGTATACAAATAGAACTGGAGAAACTGTACATTTTTTGTGGCATCTGACTTTGTAATAAAAATACAATGTTTTTTTTCCTTTGTTAATGTTATTTCTGGTGATGCATGAACGCCATGTGAATCACTGTGAGAATGAAGCCAGAAATTATGTTTCATGAGAAACATTTCAATGTTAGGAAAATATTCTCTCTGAAAGTCTGTCCATTCCAGAATAACTTAATTTCCAAATTTTAGGGAATTAGATACAGAACAGGAAAAACAGAATGAGGCAAAGAAACAGCATAGAAACTTAAAGGAAGTTAGATCTGTTTCATTGCCATTGGGAGCACTGCAGTTATTTCTGCCTAAAACGGACAAACTCCAAATAGTTGTACCCTGAACAATGTGAGCCTGTCCCTGTAAACAATTTAATTAGCATTTTTGCTGATGCCTAGAAACATTTAGTTAAAAAAAGAAAGTTAAATTCAAACCACAATGTTTAATTTTCCATTTGTCATGATAAATAACAACAGAAAATGTAAGTTTTGTAAGGGTTTTGATTTGGGGCCAAACAGGGCTCTGCATCAAGAAACAGCCCTGCGGTTTGTGTACAGCTAAGACCAGATATTATCTCATGTTGGCCAGGGCAACCTTAATTCAGTCTATAGGAGCAAAATGCAGGGTTCAAATGTACACACAAACTCACATACATACACACCACATACACATATGCACCCTCACACACAGATACACATGTACACACACACACACACACAATCATCCTCACTCTTAGTCAGAGCAACATTATTCGGCCTTGCCATTCTCAGAGATGTAAAGAGGTTTACCTCTAGATGGCAGTGATGTATAAGATGGACAGAAGCTTGTGCCAAACAAGCTAACCTTTGCAAAGAGCACAGCTGCATAAACTGTATTTCATATGCCATATTCTTCAAAATGAAAGTTACACAACAAGCTCTTACACTGTACATGACTGCATACATTTTATACCTTCACTCCTGTGATTACTGCTCCTATCACTATCTCTCCCCTCCCTGTAGAAATACATGAATTCAGCTTTTTGTGCTGTGTGTGTGTGAGTGTGTTAGAGAGAGGGAGAAAGAGAGAGAGACTGGAAGAAAGAGAGTGAGAGAGAGAGGGGTATAGACATAGGCAAACACACAGGGTGAGAGATAAAGCTGGGAAAGAGAAAGAGCTGGTATCCATGCCCAGCTGGTGAGAAGCCCCAAGTGCTTCTCTCTAATAACACAGTGTTCAGTGACGTGGCATAAGGGCCCACTGCATTTGAGGAGGAGAGGGAGGAGGAGGAGGAGGAGGAGGGGAGGGGAAGGGGGGAGATGGGGGTGGGGGGGCTCAGTCTTCATTCCATTAACACAAACCTCAACCATGCCAGTCTGGTTTTGGTGGACAAGAGCTTACCAAAGCTCCCTGAAGGTCCCATAGGACCCTGTACCCTACCCCAAACTGCTCGGAGAGAGCATCTGCTTATCGTAATCTCTCTCTCTCTCATCTTTTCTGTGCCCTCTCTTCATGTCTCAACCCCTTATCCTTTATCCCGATATCTCTGTCTTTTTCTTGGTTTGAATCCCTCGCTCGTTTGCTGTTCCTCTACCCCCTCTCCTCCCCAGTGATTGTGAGCCTCTGATCTGGGAGATTTTATGATATAATCTGCCGTGCTTCGGTCCCATGATGAGCGGTTGGGTCAGGTGGGCAGGTGTGCCACATCAGACACAGACAGAGGAATGCTGGGAGATAATGGGTGTGGCGAGTGGAGCCTGGAGTTAAACTGCAGCAGAGCTTCTGTTATCCTACCCCCGGCCCCTAGGGCATGCTGTCGCCCCGTCCCAGATCACGATACCTTTTTAACTCCCTCTGGGAAGGGATGCGGTCCGAGCGGCTCGTTCTAGCAGACCTTTTTTCTTAAAACACATCAGACACATTTTTTCAAACAATATTTTTTATTGTGTTAAAATGACAGAAATGTCAATTTTTGTGTTTAAACAGAATAAGCAACCCAGTGTGTGATCCATTTCGGTCAGCCGCATTGACACTTGCAAAAACCCCAGCACTTTTTTTAACTGTTCTGGGGCTAGCTCTGTAAGCCTGTTCCACCCACTCTGAGCAGAAAATGTGCAAATCAGCGCACGGCTGTCCGATATTAAAGGGTGTCAGACAGGAGGATTAGACTGAAGTCTGATGACAGAGTAAATGGTCTGAAACGCTACTCTTTGAAGGCAACACAGATCAAAAAACATCAAAACCTGGGCTTGGGAGGATGTTCTTTTGATATTTCTCCATGCAGAAATTTCACACTGTCAAGATCACTGTGGGGGTGGAAGCATCAAGTAAAAACCTGGTTGATAACAGAAATTAAAATCTTTTAAAAATAATTTTAAATTATTGCTATCGATGCTATCTTACTGATATTTTAGCAAACATAAATTTGCTACTTCTTGTACACTAGACCTGCATGCTGATTTAAAAAAGTGAAGAAGAGAAAAAAACTGAAGATTTAGTCTACACTGCACAAACTGACTACATAGTAGTTATGACAAAATGTAACATATAGCTGTATTTGAAAGCTTTCGAATTCCTTAGGTAACAAGCACTAGAAATAAATTCCTTGATCTCTAGTGAGTGTTCATTCTTAGAAAACTTTTCGAGTTGGATACAAATCAGGAGATGTTCTAATGCCAGCATTTTTGTGCTGTTGAATCATGCTAGCATCGGTTCCACATCCAGTTCACAACGCCAACAGTTCACAAGATAAAAATAAGTGCCTTACCATCAGCAAACGTACCTTGTAACTTACCTGTAACGTATTTTAATGTAGTGAAGATGAGCTTCATCGTAAATCTTCATGTTGAGTAAATTATGTAATCACATGACAACAATTTTGCAATCCATTGATGACCATAACCATAAATTATTTGTGTTTCAGTAGACTCAAACAATTCTCCTCGCTTTCTTTTTCACTTGACATACACTGTGGGATAAGTATTTCAGAATTATGATATTTTGTAACCACTTCACTATATTTAAGTCAAGTAAGTCTAATGTACAGCGGCTAATTAATACCACTGGTTAGCGTACGGATGGTTAACATGAGGCTAGTCATTGAGGCTGCTTAGGGTCAGGAGGGTCAGTCATTGATACTCATTGAGATGGAGGTGGTAATTAAGGGTGACTAGGCAGAGGCCAGAGTAATGTGAGTGATGGAGCTCTGCCAGAGCCGAACCCTTAGCACGCAACAGGGGTGGAACTGAATCAAACCCACAGCATTTATCAGACAGAAGGGCCTCTCGGTTTTCTGTGATAGACTTTCTTTTCAGCTACACATCAGCTATTTCACACAGTTGAATTTAATGACACAACCAGCGTCCCTAGCATCTGAAATCATAACATCTCAGATGAAAAGTAGAAACCATGTGAAGTGACTTTCTACAGCAGACATGCTGTGATCAGGAAATGTGGGCGAAAAGATTGATTATAAAATATGGCATGCCCCATGAAGAATGAAACAAATTTTGATTTGGTTTTCAGACATGAAAGTGGATGTGTGCAACCACCCAACATGGTTGAAGCCTCAGGTCTGAAGGCTGCCGTCCCTCGCTGATGATAGAGCGAGAGCGCTGCTCGAGCAGCATGAAACCATTTCAGTGTAACCACGGCAAATCGCATACCATGCGATGAGCAGGCACGGTGGGAATTCGGCTCAGAGATGCAGCTCACGGGTGGAACGGGAACAAAAACAGGAAATGAAAGCAAACCCAGCAGGAGGACGGTGTGGAACAGACACGGTACAGACAGAAACCATCAGAGGAATTTGTCTTTGTACCAGAGCATTAGGATATGAAGGAGCTGCCTTCCGTACGAGGCAGAAGGAATGCAGATGTTTTTCTATTTTCATACATATTGTTGTCTATTATTTATTTATTGAAAAGGCATTTTCCCCCCTTTATATTTTAAATGTTAATAAACCTTAGGGTTGGTGGGAAACAGGGATGGGTTAGAGGCCTGGATTCAATCAAGATCTGTCTAGAACTTTGATGTACAAACAAAAGAGAGTTTTCTTATTCACAAACGCAACACAGAAAGTTAAGCTTGAAGGTTACCGAACGCCAAACTGGTCCTCTGAATAAACAATCTAATGGTGTCTTTCATTTATAAGTCAAGGTTAAGGATGAATGATGATTGAACACAGGCCAGAGTGTGGTATATTCTTAAATATCTCCAGCAGCATAAAGTCGGCTGAGAGGGCTTGTTGGCGGAGAGGGTTGTGGCTCTTGTGTGTCCGCTGCTTCACCCCGGCCTTTGCTATCCTGGCCTGTGGACTTCTATACGTTTTCACATCTGCTCACGCCCATTCAAGTTTGATTGACACTTTTTTTTTTTTGACAGACTGTAGAGCGCCCCCTGCAGTCTGCCAAAAAAAGGAAAATGTTCATAACTCATTCACTACAACTCTTAAAAAAACTATTAGATCTTTGTTTCTTTCAGTTTCTGGCACATCCTGGGAAGAGAAGACAATTTAATGCAAATAATAATTGTTATCACACGATTAACATGGTTTCATACCTGTAAACACACAGGAATTATGAATGGATCTCTTTCCTCTGACCAAACGGTAATTAGATGTGGCATCTGTGGCTTCTGAGTGTTTGTACACTGATTTGCACCCCCTCTGTAATTGCAGTAGAATCACATAAGCACTTGACACACAGACGTGAAAAGACACACAGCAACCTGCTGCAGCGCGTGTGAGAGAGAGAGAGAGGAAGAATCAGCAGAGCTGGGAGAGAAAGGGAGCGAGAGAGAGCAAGGCAGAAAGAAAGGAGGGAGAGGGAGACAGAGAGAGAAAGAGAGACAGGGAGAGATTGAGAGGCAGACGGAGCCATGGGAGCCAGACGGACCTCCACACACACACACACACACACACACACACACACACACCTCCTTCACTCATTTACAGGCCATCCTGAAATACCACACCACACACACATACACCATCCTCAGTGGTGGGGGAGGGGTATCACCATGCACCATGCGTGTCTGCCGTGGCCCTCCGAACAGAGGGGATCAGGGGTGGGATCAGGGTTGGGCCGGCGATTTGTCTCCTCCCCTCTTCACAATGGTCAGCTCCATAGCTGCATAACTCCTCCCAAGACAAGACAGGAGAGAGCGTGTGGCTGCGAGCTCGCAGCTGTGTGTGCCTGTGTGCGCAGGTGTGTGTGTGTGAGTGTGTGTGTGTGTGTGCATGAAAGAATGTGCATGTGCTCGGGAACATGCCTGTCCGCAAAGGGGCAGATCTGAGATTTTCATAAAATTGCAGAAACAGAGCCTGCAGCAGACTTGAAGTGAAGAATGCAACATAACCGAAAACTTGTGTTTTGGCCAATAACTAATTATCATGGCATTTTAACTGATAGACATGTTCGTAATAGTGACAAGTCACAAACCGCAAAGTATAGTTTACTAAATAGCTAGTTTACATACATGAGCTTCAGCTATATTTCACGGACAGATGTTGTGTTTGGCTCATGCTATCTTTCTATGCGGAGGGCTGAGCTCATAAAAGAGGTTGAAAACCCTGGCATTATGGGAAAACTTAGTTTTGCGAGCATACCTGTCGGTCCAAACTTCTGGACGTCCAGGTGTGTGGAGCAACCTTTACAGGGGCGGATGACCCACTCAGGTATGAATGTCATGTGTCAGTCCTCCCAGCCGGCGGGTGTTGAGCCTGCAGTGTTGAGGAAAAAAAACTGATATAGACAGAGGTAAAAAAAGGTGGGGCGAAATGTGGTACCGAGGCCATTTCGCCACAAGGTCAAAGGGTAAGTCCTCCTCAGAGGCCCTGATCTCAAAGCTTTTCTGTGACCCGGAGAGGTGCATCTGCCCTGCTGGCTCACAGTGACCCCCCGTGTCATAAAAAGATACAACTTCAGACTTTATGAGCATTTTTCCTATCAGTTTTTTTCAGTGTTTTACATGGGTTTACCTGGGATGGGGTAAATATGGCTTTCATTTTTACAGGATCTTCCCACTACCAATCAACACAACTCACTGTGTTTGTGTTTTTTGTATTTTTTCCTTACATAAAAAATTGCTGGTATTGACCGAATAAAGAAGTCAAGGACAAAAAGAGAAATACCCAGTCATATTTACAGGCTATTGCAGTTAAAGGCGAGGAATTTATGAACAGGCTGAAGGATTTGTACACAATGCTGATTCCATTTGCAGTTGTGAAAGACATTTTTTCTTCAGGTTGAAAGAATGAAGAACATCCCTGATTTTTGGAGAGGAATCCAAAGTAACCTACCTGCCTGACTGCATCTCCTGAAAGGATCCGCTAAAGCCACTTATAAAAACCAAAATCATCCATGAAGCACTTCATTTAAGACTTTCCATTATGATGCTCCTTATCAAGGTCTAGGCGAACAGCCTTTGAACGACTAACTGTAGAATAAAGATGGAAAATATTTAAAATAAAACAGCCAGAATAATTAGAGCCCGGTTTATTCTCTCTTCCAAGCTGACTGCTCTCCTAATGGAAAAGAAAAGCTGCCCTAGAACACTGTGTTTCAGCAGGAACAGACGTTACCTAAGACATTATCCTGTCCCTGTTTTTCGACCCATTGTCTCCTTTAACGTATATAAAGAGAAGCAGATGGCTGAGAATAGAATGCCTCACGGCCATGTCCTAACATTCTAGCAGCGTTATGGGCACGTTGAGGGAACGTTATCTGAAGCGCACAGATGAAAAGCCTACACCGAATGTAAACATCTGCCATACTGTGATGTCACAGAGGATTTGTGAATCTGCCAAAACAGTGTGATCCATAAATCTTGGTGCACGTTTCCTGTCTCCCGCCTGGTCTCTTCACTTTACGATTCATATAATTATGATACTTAAAAGTAGTTAGAAAGGCAACAGAGTAAAGGTGACAGTTTCATTGCTGAAATGACTGATATTAAAATGCTAAAATGTAAACCTCTGGTTAAAGACATTTACACAAAAATGTTTGATCAACAAGTCATGTTAATGATTGCAATGTACACATTTTCGTGCACTTGAGCAAATAAAAAGGTTTTTGCCATACATTATGGTCACATGTTACTGCTGTGAAAGGAGATAATGACAAGTCTGAACAGATTCAGATTGTTCTTAGCAGTGTTATACCATACATTTGAGGACGGCTTTTGATTTGTTGCACAATATTTCACAGCTTTGATCCTCTGGGTCACTCTTTTGTGCTCTGTTCTCCTTGCAACTCTCTTAAATCTAACACTGTATTATAAATCTATCATCTACAAATGATGAAAAACAAACATGATCTCATCAGGGACAATATTTCACACTGAGCTCCAAGTAAAACGCACCACGGCAATCTCTCTGTCCCAGTCGCCATTCTCACTTGTGCAGTATGATCAGCTATTCTCCCATTCGAAAAAAAAAAAAAATCTCACATTTGCAACCACAGAGTGAAAACAGATGTGTTGAAAGGATGGTGTATCGGAAAACCGCTCTTGGACTTTCAAAAAATGAGGAAAGAAAGGAAAAAGTACCTGCTGTGACAATCTTCACATCCAGAAAGCATGAAGCATGCTACAATGATGATAAACAAATGATATGAGCTACAATGATGGGTTCAATTAGCAGCTTGTAGATTCAGTTAACAACAAGCAATTCATGATTAGGTATTTTACTGTAATCATGTTTGAAGTCCTCTTCAAAGTAGATGCCCAACAGATGCAACAAACTGTTTTTAAAAGGACTTTTAATAGACAAAAGGAAAGAAAATGCATCATAAACAAAAAAATCGCAAAGCCTTTCAATTATCATTACAATTTTTATTAGCTTGCTTAAGTGAAAAAGGTTTTGGACCCATGAAAATGACTTCTCTTGCGTAGTTTATGGATGTGAGCAGGAAATCTGCGAAAACAGAATGAGGGGGACGGTGACACCCTCCTTCCCCACTCCACAGCGCTCAGGCCAGCGGTTTAGCCACGGCCCTGAAGGGCCTGTTTTCCTTGCATCTCTGAGGTCTGACTTTAATTACGAGACCACCTCCCCCTACCCCTTTCCCTCCCCCTCCCCCTCCCACACCCATTGTACAGAATACGTCTCTTAATTACTTCTTTTATGTTCTGGAACTTGCTTGACTTGCCAGCTCACACGCAAAATTGTAAAATATAAAACCTCTCAAAATATTGTAGAAGCACTGCAATTGCAGGAACACTTCTGTGTCTTCAGAGACACGTCTGAGTATCATTTTGCATGTGTGTTCTCAGCAAAGTTCAGAGGTCTGAATTTAATTAAGCCCCTCCCGCCCCTCCCCCCCCCCCCCACACACACATGCATAGTCCTTTCACAGTATATGTCAGCAAGCGGCTCACTTCCTGTGATTCAGGCCGTGATAAAATAGAAAAGTGCACAAACCCTATCACCCTTTTAATTTCACCAGCCTTTCCACCCTGGGGTATAAACTACCACAGCTTGAACTTGTTGAACTTGTTACCGAACATACAGTAAATGTCTGTAATAGGTCTAACTATGATAGTAAAGCACAGAGTAAAGTCATACCTTAATAAAAGTAGGTGGTGTCTAGGGACGAAAACATTTTCCTGTTTGACAAATAAATTTATACCCAAGGGAGAAAAGTACATAGATCTACAATGAAATCAACATAAATCAAGCTTTGCAAACATCAGCTGGCTTTTTTTCAAGCCTTACTCACAAACAGGTGCTTCCCCTGAGATTTCAAACAAACCCATGTGGTCTTCCAGCTAAACAGTAATGTTGATGTATCAGCCAAAATTGCTACCCTATACTACTTCTTATCTTTCCAAAACCCATGTGCAACCTTCCCATAAACAGCCGTTATCTAGACGGAATGCAGCTATCACAGAGGAGATCTGGATGAACTATGGAGAGACTATCTCTGTCCCCATCCTCTCTCAATAGGGGTACCAAATGGCTCAGTCCTTGGGCCATTACGGTTCTTCCTCTGTTCCGGATCATTGGGGATATTCATATCCTTTCAATGGCTCACACGCTAATATTTTGCAGACAAGACTCAAATCTCCTTTCCTTTCTTTCATTCTGATATGCAGGCCTTTCATGGTATCTCTGCATGGAGCTGAACCTCCCTTAGTCAGAATGCTAAGCATCCTATCTACAGTGACTCATCAACAGCCCTTATCTCACTGTCCTCCTGGAGAATTTCATCCCAGTCTACCTGATTTAACACCATGAGAGGAAAGGCACACCTTTGGCACACGGAACATACTGCAAGCTTGCAATGATCTGGTCATGTTCCAAATGCTAGCTTTGACCTATGAGAATACTGCCTTGCAAAAAAAAGCCAATATAGTTTGCACAGTTATATAGTTGTTATGCTTATGAACATTTGGTTTTATTTAGGTAGATAAATGCTGATAGCTGAACTATTCTTTATTTACTACATTTGTTATGCACCAATTCTGTAATACTCTGAAAGGTGCCCTTAACAAGAGCCCACAGCAAAGTAAATAAACAAATAATCTCACTGCAACAACAACAACAACAACAACAATAATAATAATAATAATAATAACAACAACACATTAAATTGTATCTAAAGAGGAACAAGAGCTATTAACCACTGACAGAACAGAATGATTAATGAGGAGAGGACAGGATTCCAGTTCAACATCTTGTGAGGCTTAAACTATCAGTGTCTGCTTGGCGCTTGGCCCTGAGAAACACTGGAAAATGTTTGGTCTGGCTTTCCGCGTTACCAGGCATTCAGCTCAATCAATGCGGGCCACTGCTGGAACAATCAGCCCCATTCAACACCAAGACTAAGAAAAATGGCTGACCTTCTGTTCACCAACATCTCTGACAGCACCAGCACTGGCTGTTAAAAGGACACTGGCACTGTTCTCCCAATCACTTCTCTTCCGCTCTCTAAATGTTTGTGTATCTATACAAGAATCTGAGGCACAAATCTTAATATGCTCATAAAACAATTGTTAGGCTGATTTAGCCAAATGCTCACTCAAACATCTCATCATCTGGCTATAAATTATACTAATATAGCTGTAATATTGGACACCAAAGTTTGAGGAAGTATTACTGTACTCTTGCTAAACCAAAAAAAAAGTTTGTGTGTGTGGATGTTTGATTGTGTTTGTGCGCATACACATTATGGGTTCTAACTGAATGCATGCAAGACAGTGCTAGTGCAAAATCTGCTGATAAGTAACGAGGTCATCTGCTCAGGTTTCTGTCTGCTGGTAAATGTATCCTGACTGTCAAGCTGTGGGGGTTTATCCACAGTGACACATCAGGCAAACCCTGCTACATCATTACTCTTTACAGAACATTTACGCATGAGCAGCTATGCTCAGGTCCGACCCAAAAAAAAAAGAAAAGAGCTGTGAGACTATCTCTCCATTCATCATAGATCCTCATGGGCGATCAGGTTTAGGAAGGCAGAACTGGGTTTTGCAGACAGTAGCAATCTAGTATCTATACCCAGGGTGACCATCTCCCAGGGTAGGACGCCAAGGCTACTGCCGAATCTGCAAATGAATGGCTTTAACACACATCTCATCTCTCACACATCAAACCTCACCAGAGCCCCTGGCCTTGATGAGAAAAACATTGGGATTTTTCCAGCCAGCTGGAAGTTATTGAATCAAAGATAAAAAAAAAAAAACTCCTGATGGAATGTAATAAGGTCGTAAAGAATGCATCATTACACAGATACAGTACATGGGGGCAATGTGCTTTGTGTTTAACATGTTATACAATACAAATCTGGCTCTAAGCCATATTAGATGCCTTTCTTGTATTGATTACCAGTATTTTATGGTTGAGGTGAACTGGTATTAAATGCTCATGAACACAAAAATATATTCTTTGAGACACAGGCAAAGATCAGCAAAAATTTCCATCTACAGAATTTTCAAAGGACTGGTGCACAAAAGTAATAACAGGATTGAAGTCTTTATAAACAATTATACTAACAAATATGTATATGTATTAATGAAAGTGCCCAAAAGCTTAATATGTTTTAGTTATACCACATGTGTATGTGATATATTTAGCAGTATAAACAGTCATTGTTTTACACTTCCTTGGTGGTTTCCAGAGGCAACTGTGTACATTCTTGTTTGGGAGATAAGACTGAATGCCATGAACTGCATGTTGGTGCTGAAGAAGGAGGCCTGGAGGCTCCCCAAGCATTGATAAGGAATTCCCCTCTGTGTAGCCATATGGGTATAATAGATAGCAGTGTGTAAAATGATGACATCACTGAAAGTGAGTGTGTGTGTTATTTTTCAACCCACACTCCTTGCAGATCCCTGAAGAGTTCTATTGTGTCCCAAAGGAAAAATGCAGCTGAAAATGGGTAAGGGGTATGATGAAGATGAATGAACATAACCTGTGTTACAAATAAAATTAATTAAAAGGGGGTACAGCAGCTGAGCTTCAGTGAGTAGAGCAGGGAATTGGGATTTAACTGCAGCCGCAGGCCAGTTTAAAGCTGCTAATGAACACTGCAGCACACCTGTTTGTTCATTACGGTACAATTTGTATTGTTCCACCCAGGCTAACGGCATTTAGCCTAAATACAAAATATGACATGATGATTATTTTTGAACATTTATGTAAATAAACAAATCAAAAGTATTTAAAACAGATCTCACATGGGTTTGTGAAAAAACCTTTCTCATGTGGTAATAATTTACGTATTTGTTGTTTGTTTGGGTAATTGTCCAGGCCTTTCAGTGGGATCCCTGTTCTGTTACACATGCATTTTGCTCTGATGTTACCGTGGCTCCCGGACTGAGACTTTCCCCAGATCTTCTATGCTCCAGTGGAGGTGATTTACGGAAACTAACGTCCGGCCAGATTCAGAGTCTGTCCCGTCCCCGCTCAGGCCTCCAGAGAGCGAGAGCGGAGAAAGAGGGAGGACTGAGAGGAGCAGATACAATGAGCGTTTTCCAGGCCCTTGGCAGATGCTCAGCCTGAAATGTGCACCCACGATTACTGCCAGTGAACTGCACACATAAAACCAGCATTGTGAAAACACACCTGTGAGGAGAGCAAGCGGGTTCAATTGCCTACAGTAGCATAAGGTTTCAAGTAAAGCTGCTGACGGATCAAATTTCTCAAAATAAAACTTCGACTGAGCCTTGGTGTCTTAACATCGAAACCCAACAGAGCCCAAATGTCTCGGATGACACACTTTTTCCTTAGGATTGAATGGGGGCAGGAGATCCAGAGGTTCAAGTTACCTTTCTCTGTGCCGTTTCCAAACGACCACTGAGTGCTGGAAATAAGGAGCTGAATCAATAAACCTTCTAAACAGACAGGTAATGATATAAGTGCATTAAAGGATAGCTTTTAGCCCCATTTGATGACTGTATGAATGGAATCTCAGTTCTGAAGTTTCTTATATTCGCTGCCAGTGATAAACCCATTAAAGCCCTCTATGCTTAGAACAGATCTGCCTGATTTCGTAATACATTACAGTGCTAATTACCTCAGAGACAAGAAGCCTTTTTCTGCATTTCTAGAATAAATTATGCAAATTCCATGATGTTGTTGCTTATGTTATTTTCCCTCAGACAGCTGAAGAAAAAATCAAGTGGCTGTTGCGAAAAAGTAGAATACAATTTTTTGGTGAGTTTTTGTATTGTGCAGTTGGTAGTGTTGGGTCACTCTTGACCAAGATCTAACTTTTGATGCCCATATTAAAAATGTTTCCAGAGTAGTCTTCTTTCACCTACAGGACATAGCTAAAATATGGCACTTCCTATCACTAGGGGATGCAGAGAAACTGATTCATGCTTTTGTCACGTCTAGACTAGACTACGGCAATGCCCTACTATCTTGCAGGCAATCTGGTAATCCCAAGAATTTCTAAAGACCCAACAAGTGGTAGAGCCATCACCTACAGGGCCCTGTTTCCGTGGAACAATCTACCAAAATTTGTAAGGGAGTCAGACACAGTCTCAATATTTAAGGCTAGACTAAAAACACACCTTTTTGCATTTTTGATCAGGCTTATAAACAGTCATAGTCTGGAGACTATTGGTTGGAGAGGCCTGTAGTCATGGAGTATTCTGGGGTGGAAATCTTTCCTTACTGTCACTTCTCAACAGGCTCCTGGTGGGATCATCAGTTTTTAGAACCCCTGATCTGTGTCACTACTGCTACCCATTGCACTCTCCTAACTCTCTAATTTGGTGTTGATTCTCCATGTCTGCCGTGGGGCTCTGCCCCAAGTCCCCGAGCATGCTGCTGCCTAGTCTCTGCCACCAACCTACTTTCGACCTGCGGCACTACTGCAGTCTGACAACCAAATCCAGGACCACACTTTTTTAAACGGACTTACTGACCATGTTGGTCATCATAAACTCATACTCTGGGCCTGTCAGAGGAGGAAGGGCTCCCCCCCTCAAGCCTGCTTCCTCTCAAGGTTTCTTCCTATCTGCCCACATAGGGAGTTCTTCCTTGCCAGGGGCTTGCTTTTGTCGAGGTTCAGGCCAGGGCTTACTGTAAAGCGTATTGTGGCAAATGTCTGTGAAATGCGCTAAATAAATAAAAATTGATTGATTGATGGTAGGCACAAGAAAAGAGAAAGATATGAAGGCCTGCTGGGTGGTGCACCATGAAGCCATTTTACTGGTCATCTGGCTTTGGTGAAAAATATGGTGAAGGCAATTAATGCTTTTCGGCTCATCAAGCTACGTCCAAATGCATTTAATGTGTTTAAATACACAATGCGCTATTAATGACTATCTGGCCCTTAACAACAACAGTCTGTGAAAGCTTTTTACTAGGACATGATATCTGGCAAACTTCATTAGCCAGCTACAGTCCCTTCATGTTTAGGCACTCCACATAAATGGCCAAAGCATCCAGTAACCTTCCACTCATTCAAAAGCATACATGTTCTTATCTGTGTCCTGATTTACCCCCCAGATCCACCCCCGTCAGTGACATCTTTGCTAACTACCCACAGCCACTTACCCCCGCCCACCTGCTTCTGCTCACTGTCAACCAGCCTGTCCTTTGTGTACAGTGTGGTCGCAATGTCTGTCTGCCCCTTTAATCAGACTGTCTGAGAAACATACCTTACCACCTCTGCTAGCAATTTGTGATTACAGTACAAATCACAGAAATGTGATCGCCAGAGTAATTTATGTAATTTGTAGGCGATAAATGGATGTATGCAAATCTGAGGTGGTCTTTTTGAGATTCTGGCAAACAATAAATTCAACAGACCGTAGAAGGGAGTTGTCAAGCAGCACAATAATTTGTGTTTTTCTTCTCATTTAGGGAATTTTCATGTTTATCTGCCTTACTCTATAAAACAATTCAATTGTTTCTGTCTGTAAATCTTTGGAACGATGAGGAACAGAATGACCAGTTTTATTTGTAAAAATGGGACTTGGGTCTGCTTTTGGAACACAACAATTTTATAACTTTTTTATTACTCCAAATGGATCTGAAAGTGTTGAGCCAATTTGGTAATAAAAATGTAGTTTGAACATTGCTATCGGACAATTAAATTAAAAGCAGACTTGCCTGGAAAGCCACAAAGTGTAGCAGAATTCCTAAGACCCATTTATAATGAGGAGACTTCTGGGGACTTATTTTAGCTTCTTGTCACTTAAAGTGAAGCTGACACAAAATGTTTACCTTTGTTTCTCCTATGCTTGCGCACATCCAGGGTATCTCATCTGCATCTGTAAGGTCATTTATACATTGTAGCGGTGGCTGGTCATCTGCTAATAGTAGCCTCTGCATGTTAGTTTGGGTGCTGCTCGTGTTGTGTTGTGTTTATTTTTTCATGTGACCCTGCTCCATTGTGCTCTGTTATGTCTGGTTATTGTTATTGTTATGGCCTTATGGTTTTGTTTTTCTCATGGTTTATGTTTGGTGTGTAGCTAGAATGTGTATGTGCATTTGTGTGTTCTTTGTTGGCCCAGGAAAATGGTTACTGAGGGCTGAGGGTAACTGAAGTTAATGATTAGGGAGAATGGCAATGTTCCAGGCAAGCCTGAGGTGCTTACTGTACTACCTCAGTGCTTCATTAATCAGTATTACTGCTTTGACCCCCAGTCCCAGCCTGGTTCATTTCTCCACCATTTTAATATTGTATATTTATTTATCCAGGCATGGAATCGTATGTTCTGGAGTCATACAAGTGAATGAACATGCTGTCCTGTTCTCCCACTCACTTCCCATGAAAGTCATGCAATGAACTGATGTTTACTTTCCTCTGCGATACTCTAAGCTAAACGGTGAAGTTGCCGCACCAGAAAACCGGGAAGAGGAACAGGAATATCTCAGTTTTCCAATCGACCAAAGCAGTTAGGGAGAGACTCTATGACTGCTCATATGTCCCTCTATAGATCACCCAACCACAGTTACTACATGACTTTGTCAGAATTGATCCAACTATACCCATTCAGCGGAGAATGTAATAAATGCCCAGTCATTTCATGTTCGCAATGGCTTTGATTAACAGGCAAGATGCGGAATTTTTACTGAGTTAGTGTGGAAATTTCTACGTTTTTAAAAATCATTGACCATTATGTAGTGAATAGATTTCCAGTGAAACATTTTTGAACCACCTTTCTTATTCTTTGTTAACAGAAGACCTGGTTAAGTCTAGCCCTAAGTCTAAACCCAAATCTAAATATGTTTACTTTGTCATCTTAGTAGTAGTTTTGTCATAATACACATCATTGCTTATATTTCAATGTCTGTGCAAAATCAGCTGGTCAAATTTTAAATAAGAATTTCAGCTTTGGCAATGATGCTTTGCCATGCCAATCTATAAAAGCTAGTTTAGCAATGTATACCTAGTTGATGTCATCTATTTATAGAACCAAGATCAAAGCACACCCCTCTTACTATTAGCATATGGTAATTAAGTGTATGTCAGATCCTTGCTGGTAGATAGGCAACACATTACAGTCTTTCAAATGAATCAACTGATTATAAAGCCTGAAATGGAAATTCAACCAAAACGGTAGGTAGGCTTTCAACAGAAGGCCACACACTCTGTAGAAAATATTATTAAATGGCTGATTTTGCCTCTCAGACAAGCTACAGTACAGAATCACTGGCATATTTTAGAGTTGTTCCATGATATAAATATCAGTTGTAAACCTTGAGGAAGTCGTTTGACAACAGTATGCAGATCACCCAAGAGACATGTTGGAACCTACTTTTCTCAGGCAAAAGGAAACGATCATCATTTTGGAACTTTTTGGGATTTTAGGTCCTATGTTTCATTTTTTATTACAGCAAATAGTGCTCTTGTACTTTAACTCTTTGAATTTTACTAAAACTAAGAACTATCTTGAGTTTTCTTTGGAGATCCCTCTCACAGTGCCTGAAGTGGAGGAGCGGATCGCACTTTCCCTAAATGAGCGCCGTCACTTCTATCAGCTCTCAGTCCTGCTCTAGAGAGCCTTGCTGTTCCTGCCGACCCTGCTCTGATGTCGTATGAATGGATAAGAGATGATTGCTGAGTTTTCTCCTTCCTCCACCTCTGCACTTCCCAGGAGACATTTTTGTGGGATGGCTTTTTGTGGCTTGTTTCCATGGTGAAATGATGCAAGACCTGACCTCGATGAGGTCTGTCGATTCAACTGGAGCCTCTTCTCTGAACTTTATGAGACCCCGGTGAGCCAAGAGAATACGTGTCTGCATGAACCTTGAGGAAAAGATGCGAATGAAGTATTCCGTATTCTCAACCAAGACATTATATACAAAATTCTCTTTAATTTTTGGTTTGGAATCTCGGTTGGGAACCCATCCCATTGATGAATTGCCTCTTTTGTTTGTCCCTCTTATGTGGTTGGCACAGGCTAGTTTCAGTTCAGTTTCATCTCCCTCAAAATGGAGAAGTTGTTGGATGTGTTATGTACGAATGCACAGGAAATGTCATGAGTGCACTGGGAACAGTACCAACACCTTAAGCCAGCATTTTTCTGCTGGGTCACTTTCACAAGGCCACTGTAGCCCAGCTCAGGGTTTCTCCTTTGCTGCCATTTGGGGTGAAGGCAAACTCTACCACAGTGCAGAGCAGCACATTCCTACAGGTTTTTTTTTTTTTTTACATTTTATTTATTTATTTACTCTCTTAGGCTGGTTTTTGCAACCATGAAACCTAATTAAATGGGGGTTCCTCAATGGGGCATAAATGGACAGATTACCATACGAATACAGCGCGTCCCACGGATTCGTCAAATGGAATCATTTCCCACAGTCTTTCTGGCTCCGGTCATATTAGTTTTCTTTAAGCGGAGTCTTGCTGTGGCATTGGGCTGCTACTCCACATTTAAAAGTCAGTCTTTTTCCTCAGAAATCTGCTCAGACCATCATGCGCAGCCTCTCGCCCCAGCCAAAAATGACTTTAGAGTCTGCACAAATCTTCTGCTGAAGCGTTTCAGACCTCATGAGACTCAGTGAGGATCTGTTTTTAAAGCCTGGATGTAAATCACAGACATTTCTGCTGAAAGTATTGTGTCACAGAACCCAGAGAAAGCGATGAGAAAAGATTCAGTCACAGAGAAAAGGAAGAAGTTTCAGTAACAGAGAAAATAGAGGACTTGGTCACAGGCACAACCTGACAGAGATTCCAGTAACATCACCAAGTTGCAGAAAGCTGCGATGGGCATGTTATCGGCCCTAATTTCTGGGAGCAGAAATGAGATTGTCATACTATGTACTTACAGGTACACTTATGCAGGTATGCTGAAATGAGTGTCTCTTACTGAGATAGGAGGGGAAGATGGCTCCTTTCTGTTTCATGCAGTGCATACTCAATGTAGAAGTCACACTCCCAGCAGCAGGCCAGATGGGGCAGTTTAGAGACCACAGCATTTTTTGCCAAACAGCGATAAACCACATCAGAAATTATTTACTTTTTTTCGGTAACTGAGATGTTAAACTGAAATGCGACCCAAAGAACATAAAGGTCTTAGTGTCACTAGCAGAAATGAATAACTCCATCAATCATGGGTGAATAAACTGCCTTTCCTGTACTTTCACATTCAGTTCGCGTGCCACATTTAGATATTTTTGTCTGGTAGAGAGACACTGGTGTTCAGGACTGCTGAATACTGCTCTCACCGATTACTTAATACCTGTGCAAGTGGAACTGATGTGCTTCATCAGAGAACTTAATGTACAGGTTATTACATGTGTAATGCATTCATTTATTGAATACACCATAAATGAATGAATACACCATTCATTTATGGTGTATTCAATAGCTGTTAGAAATTATATTCATAGTTACAGGATGTTGATTTGAATGTCACAGTGCGTGACAGCTGACAATTCTGGTATATTCTTGGGCCAAGGTCATAGCTGCTGTTCCTCAGGTAACAGACTTGTTTTGGGACTGTCAATACCTGCCTGTCTGTCCCATGATCCTCTAGCATCAAGACAAAGTTTCACATCCATACTCAGATATTGTGTGGCTGGGGATAAAATAAAGGTTGTCAAAAGAATCAGTAGTGTCCACAGATAACTTAAATGTTCCCCAGAAATTGCTGCATGTTTAATTGCTGTACTTTTGACAGATAACTCAATGACAATCTCTACCAGGAGACTCAGACAACCCACATCAGATGTATGATCCTCTCCGGTTGGGTAGTCATGTCTTGGTTGGGGTCTGTTGTAGGATATGTGCAATAAACAGAGATTATAGAGCATAACATTTAGCGGATATGTCAAATGACCAGGTGTCCTCTGTGTGATTGTGGGGTACATTGAGGTCACATAAGCTTCCTATCGGACAACAAATCCAAAACAAGGAAATCTCTTAAAATTAGCAGTCTGCATATACCGCTAAGGTCTGCTGATTGCAAATTGTACATTTAGCTGATTTTATGGTTTGTGGTAAGCTTGATAAACCTATTCTTTTTCAAAGTCAGTAATCAAATCTTTGATGTCTTTCGCCCAAAGGACTAGTGTTCGAAACTACGCCATCCCATGAGCCATTATCTAAAGCTCTGAGTTGTTTATTGTTAAGACACTTCCTGTTTAAGTCGCACGGCAGTTCATGTAGCGTTTGTTTCATTTAAAGGCAACCAGATATAGGGCACCAGAAGAAAAGAGTTTAGGGCTACTGTGACAAGCTGCTGTTAAAAAACAGCTTTCAGATTAATTGGGAAACTTAAGGATTTTAGCAGACCTCAGTCTGTTTCCGCAGGTTTTATTTCCGAGCGCAGTGGAGTGAGGCGAGCGTTAACGGCGAGGCACACGTCAACCTCATGTGGGACAGAAGGAGGGTGTCTGTGGCCGGGCAGCTCATACAGCGAGTTTTATTAGAGAAAGTCCCGGAGCTCTGCTGAGTAATGGAAAGAGAGCGCAGACCACTCTCATTTTACCCTCCAGTCCTTTTCCAAAGTATTTAAGACCTGTGTGCTTTGGAGCAAAATGCCGGCTTCTTGTTACAGTCCTCCTGGAGAGAGGCAAGACTCTACCTGCCTGCTCTCTCTCCCTCTCTCTCTCTATCTCTCTCGCCCCCACACTCTTACAGACACAGTAACGAACAGACACAGACTTTTCTCCAAATCCTCACATGATTAATCAACACTTGGGCTGTGCAGAAAGTCCTGTCTGCCAAAACCTGCCCACTGTCTTCTGAGAGCCATCTTTTCTCACCGGGGTTAGATGGAAGCAGCTGTATCTCCTGAAGGGGGAAGGGTTCTCCCCATTCATCCCTCCTGACTCTCAATCTTTCTCAAACACTCACACGTTTCAGACCTTCTCCCACCTTCACACATGTGTATCATAATTCATATTTTTCAGTCCTGGTTTTATATTAGTGTGGGGTTTAACCTCAGTGTTTAAAAAGGCAGATTGTATTACTAAAAATGACCTTGGAGTAATTTTACCCAAAAATCGCTGGTGTTGTTTTTATTTGTGGATAATTATTTCCTTTAATTCCAGCTGTGGTCTTCTAACAAAACTAAGCATATGTCTCAAAGTCAGATTTGGCATGGGTGCTTAGGGTATACATATCACAACATGCTTCTTTTAGTGTGCTTTTTCTTATATAGCACTGATGTGATTCCAAAGGGAGTTGTCCAATCTATATTTGCAAAATTACTCTAAAGCAGCATTACAAAGGTCACAAAGAATATCAGATCACCGGTAACGGACACAAACCAGCTGCATGCAGCAGTATGATTTCTCCATTGAGTCTGTACAGTGTGTGTAGCATAATCATGCCTGCTGTCCATTTCTCTGACACAATGGAAACTATTTAGCTCCTCCAAAGGTCACTCCATCTCAAGGAGACCTGCTTTGCCCACCCAGGTTGTTAACTCCACTCCACTTGCAGGTGAGAGTGAGTGTGTTCAACTCAATGACCCTCTTTAATTGAACGTGCAGCGTAACATATCACATTGAATTCATGTAGTTGTTACGTAAGTACAAAAAAAACGTTTTTGCCATTTTTCCACTCAAACTATTTGGTCCACTGCAGCAACCTGCTTCCTTCCCACTCAGGACAAGTGATTCCTCTCATTCCCCGGCAAGGCTGAACCAATTGTTGCCTTGGCAGGGTGGACCTCCAGCCATAGCCGGGGATGGCTTGGACTTGAACCTCCAGCACTCACATCTGCTTCCCAGACAAGCATCTTTTCTGCGTGAGACACCCGGAGGCACCCAAAAATATATTTTTAAATATCATGTTAATTAATAACATTTTGACAGTATCATCACAAAAACACAAGTTGCCTGCACTGCACTTGTTCATGGAAAATAAATGGTTTTAGTTTTCTGAAGTAATAAAGGACATGTGGGAACACATTGCTCTGGGCTGGGGCAGTCTCTGCTGCTTCTGCTGATGTTTTCTTTATCATGGGAGCTGGGGCTACCAGTGTTGAAGAAAGAGGACAGTCTTCTCTCTTCTGCTCCCTTTAAGCCATGTTTGTGCTCTTGGATTGTAGTTATCTTGGACAGTAGTTATAGACTTACCACAGTAGTTTCGTAGCTGACAAAGGTTTTAGAACATTTTAATAGGATGGAATCACATGTACTCCATTAGAGTGTTTATCGCTGACACTTAAATACTGATAGATGACTTAGTAGCATGTACGGTGTAGTCATCCAAATATGGTGATGGGTTTATAACAAAGATAATGAAGCAGATTAAGATAATACAGAGAGAAGAAAACACTTTGCATGGTTTGTAACAGATGATAGCAACGGTTAGCCTGATGGTCAGTTCATGCCTGGTTTACTTTCCTGGGCTCCTGGACTAGGCCTGCGAGGGCAGTGGGCCAACCCAGCAAGCGCTGAGCTCATACCTAGACAGGTCACATTGTCCATCTGTGTCCCTTTGGATCAGGGTGCTATTTTTCACTCGGAGGATGGTCTGTTCCAGAGGCTTACTGAAGTCCCCTTGGAAAACAGTCTCTTCTAGGGCTGAAATGTCTGAGGACTGTGTACTCTGGCTTTTAGCCTCAAAATGTCCAGTGATATAACAGTCTGGGACTGGTGAATCACACACTCTGAGACACTGAGGCTACGCTCAAAGCACATGGCACAAACCCCAATACACTGAACCAGAATCAGATTCCCCAAACCTTGATCCTAACCACTAACAGTCTATGAGGAAAGTTTAAACTGATTCTGAGCTCAGGGGCACCAGTTGTTTACACTGTGTATTTAAAGGGCAGGTTTATGAACACTTCCAGCCAAACACTTCCTCCCCCAAGATTACTTCTCAACAGCCCTAGACACCAGTAAAAGGTCCCTCGTTAAATGAGTTTGATGCACAGGTGTCCGCGGTTTCAGTGCAATACATCACGTGTACGTGAGGTGGACACTTTCAGGTTATGTGGCCAGAGGATTGTGGACCTTGGGGACTTCCTGCCATCTGCATCCAGCTGTGGAAGTCAATGCAGGGTGACCTTTGCCACAGGTGAATTCCTGTAATCCCACCTGCATCAAACACCTGAAAAATGGCTTATGTCCACTGGGTTAGGAGAAGGCAAAATTCTTTTCTGCACTCTTTTTTATTGTTTCTATCCTAGGATAGGTAGCATGGGCATCCTCTTTCCATTTAAAATATGCATCAGAATACCTCAGATGTATTTCACTTGTAATAATATGGGTCGTGTATCATTCTTACCATCCTTCTTACTCTGTGTATTTTTATGTTTAGGTTCTGTTTTATATCGGGAAAAGAGTTCCTGAGAGCAGTTGCTTTAAAGTACAGACTCTGTTTCAAATTAAACTTTAATTCTGGGTTAGTTGTAATCTGGACTATTTTAAGAATATTAAATCCATCGTCTTAAACTCCTGGACCTGGTTAAAATAACACTGACTGAGGACTGGTTAAAAATCCCAGACAAACTGTTGCAGGTTTCTACGATGGTTTTATTTACAAATTGAGTAATCATGAGAGAGCCCAAACTGATATCCACCAGTCACCCACCCTCATACCCATTTCTCCCATAAACCCCCCAACACACACGCACACACACACACACACACACACCATAACGCTCTCAACCCCATAGCTTTGTGTAAATAAACAAAACCAGATCAGGAGGGGGGTCAGCGAGCTCCGGCTTTGAACGTTCTGGAATTAAATAAAGAAGCACAAAGAGCCAGAGAAAAGCTGGACCAGCCTGAGACAATGGCTCAATTCCCCCCACACCAGGACAGGGCAAGTACGGGCTGATAAAGTGCCCCTGGCACAGAGGATCATTACCAGAGGATACACTGTGCATCGGACTGCCTGTGCTCTGTTTGCTGACTGTGATCACATCTCTCTCGCTCTCTCTCTCTCTCTTTTTCTCCCCCTTTTTCTTTTTCCAGTTCCAGCAGCACACAGAGGGGAGTTCTCCGCTGATTGTCTCATCCATTCAAGTGGGACTGTGTAACGGGACCCTCTCTCCCTCTTGCTCGCTTGTTCACTCTCCCTCCCTTCCTTCCTCCCTCCCTTGCTCCCTCCCTCTCTCGTCCCCTGCCTCCTCCTCCAGTGACTGCTCACACCTGCCTCGTCTTGGCTGCACACTTTTTTTTTTCTGCAATTACCCCTTGGCCTCCAGAGTAGCACTGTGAACATTCAGCCTTCTGGATTTTTGGAGACAAACACACAGAATCAACTTGCTCAAAAGAACACAGGTAAGCTTTCTTCTTTATGCCGAACTAGTTTTAGAAGCTTAGAAAACACCTGATATTCAGAGAAGTATAGGGAAGCACACGCCTCCTCTGAAAGGTAGAGAGAAATACGTAACCAGAGGTAATAAAAGATGATCCCTGATATCGCTGCTATATTTCCTTTTTGAAGAAACAGAAAATTGAGCAGAGTTGCTCAGCTGTGATCGTGGTTTCAAACGGTGGTTACAAAAACTGGTGTGTTATAATTCTGGGTTATGCTGCTGGGTTTGAGTTGATCTGAGTTCATGATAGAAGCCACACAGAAACACTGACTGGAATTTTGAAAAAAGTGTTGTGTTTGTTAGGATCTTACTCTCTGCTTGTGTGTTGAATGTTTATTCTGGGAATACAATGGTGTGAGAACTTGTCACTGACAGCATGCAAAGTTGGACTCAAACAGTTTCACTGCTACACGATGGAGTATCCTCCCTTTCAAGTACCAACCTGGTAGACAGAGGACAGATTGTGTTACTAGTTACATCCATGCAAGAGTGCAAATGTGTGCCTGTGTATTTATGTGGGGGGATGCACAAACATGTGTGTACGCCCATGTTTGTGTGTCAGAGTTTTTGTGCGTACATGTGTCTCGGTTGTGAATATTTGTTTCAATGTCGTGTGTGTATGTGTGGAGGTGCGTGTGTGTGTGTGAAATGTCTTTTGTGCATGCATATGTGTGTGTGTGAATGTGTATTTGTACATTCACATGTATATTTCTATATGTGCCTGCATGTGTGTCCGTATCTCTGTATTATGTGCGCATTGCCTGCATATGAGTATCCTGTGTGTGTTGGCTTTTGTGGGTTTGTGTGTGTGTACATGTGCTTGTACGTACATCTGTCCAGCAGGTCTCTGTCTCCCAGCAGGGTCATTTCTGTGATGAGAGATGAGAGAGCTGAGCTAAACACTTCCAGACCCGACATGGAATGTGCATCTTGCTAATGTACAGTACATGAGGCAGGGCTGCACTTTTACTTTTACGGATGCTTTTTCTCTTGTTAGTTTTTTGTCCCACAGATGCATGTCTGGGTAATTGTAGTCTTGCTTTGTCTTGGCGTGTTGGATTGTTATTCTATGTGCATGTGCACAGGAGACTATGACATCGTCCCTGTGGGTCAATAACAGAGAGAGGACTGCTGGGGCTGAGGGCTGAGGGATGGGGGGGGTGTTAAGTTGTAAAATTTTGCAGGTTTTGAAGACTGTTTCTTCACTGAGTGGCAAAGCCATTGAGTTTACAAGCACATCTTGTTCAATTTTTTTTTCTGCGTATGTTTTGGCACTTTTGACACTGAAGAAAAAACAACAACAAAGATTTCATTGTCCTTTATCATCTTTGGGTAATTACTGTTGTTCACGCTTCTCCAGACAGGTTTTCATGCATTTACTATTTGGCCCCAGGAACGCATATGAAAATGGAATGAGCGTAATTAAAAAAAAAAGCTAAATGCAGTGTACAGACAGCAGAAAGACTGTCTTTGCCCTGTCATGGTGGATTCTGTTTGGTACCACTCTGCTACAGCACATTGCGGTCCTGTTTGTGACTGCTTCCTCTGCTCTGTTTGATGGTTGAAGTGAGGAAATATTCTGCCCGCGGCAACCCAAAACAAAGGGAGGAGCGCCTTTTGAAGTACATGAAATAAACCGATCTATATCCTGGCTCTATGTCTCAATAATCCTTTAATAGCGCTGCTTCCTGTTCAGCAGCGTGGCTGGTTAATGGCATCAGAGCCAAATGCAGCTACGGTTCCACAAAACGTGTAGGGATCACGTAATGCACACACAACATCACTGTGATGCTGAGTAAAGGTGACATATGGGTCTTATTCCTGTGGTAGCAGACATGAGGGCAAGACCGTCACTTCACAGATGGACACTTAAATCTTGACCTTGGTTTTCTGGAGTGGAGTCACACAACTCTGGACATTGACTCGGGTGGACGGGCTTTTCTTCCTTACTAAAATAAGGGAAAATTCCAGAATGCTGTCATACCTTAACCTCTCCTTACAGAGAGAGAGGGGGGGATAAGAAGGAGGGGGAGAACGAAGGAATGAAGAGAGGGAGGGAAAAGGAGTAAGGGAGAAAAAGAGAGAGGGGAAAGGATTGAAAGTGCTGTGGTTTGTCCGAGCTAAGTTGCCAATAATGTGGCTTTCACTAAAGAAACATTCTGTGGTGGGGGAGTACTTTATCTAGTCCTGAGGTTTTTATAAGATGCAAAAAGTGCTTTGAACACACAGAACAACATTTTTGGACCAAGTGTAATCAACACACACGTGGGTTCACTTCCAAAGCCCGCATAAATGGAAATTGCATTTATTGTATGTAATTTCTGATCTTTATGATCTCCCTCTGAACCACAAAGATTTTATCAACAAAGGTCCTGAGAAAGGACTTTACATATTAACAAAATTACCACATATAAAAACAAGAAAGTGATTCTTAAATCTGATTGGCTAACATTGTGTACATGTTTTTTAACTGTAAAAGAGTGTTCATGGTAAGCATATTTCATAGATGCCATACATTTAAAATATCCTGCAGCCTTGTAAATACCTGTACTGATTCATTACTGACAGACCCTTGGGGAAGGGGTGGAGAGTTGGTGGTGGTGGGGGAGGGTACAGGGGGTGTTTGGGGGTTAGGTGGGGCATCCTGAAGCCTTAAAAGCACACAAACATATGCACATATGTACTTGCTCATACCGCCACACTGATATTACTAAAGTATGTGATTCATTAACGTTGCCTCAATGTTTCAGCGAGGTTATAAAGTGTCTTGCAAACTTATCTTCTAATGAGCTAAGGGAAACTGTCCAATGACACTGCAGAAGATGTAAAGACGTTTAACTCTGAGGTTAACCTTAGTTTTTAATGAACGAATGACAGATGTTAGGTACAGATGTTGGGAGCAAGTACATATTGTCCTACAGGCTTTATCAAATCGAAGTCATTTGAGCTAAGGTTAAATTACTGTGCATTCATTGGGATAACTCAAACAGAATGCTTGTATACCAAGCAATTCATTTATTAATTAAATTATTAATTGCTTTAGTGAAATCTACTGGACCTCTGAATGATTGTGTACAGTGTAGTTATCCTGTACTGTAAGCACAACATGGAAAAAGAAAAGCTGTGCTTGCTGAAAGGATGATGTCTGGAGGAATAACAGTGTAAATAAGAGAGAGACGGGGGAGGAATGCTGTGGCCAGTCAGAGTATTTATGTGGAGGGGAAGCAATGAATCAGAGGGGAACCAAAGACAGCATAACCTCATGATACGAGAACTGACAGAAGAAGAGCACGGAAGGAAAAACAAAGAGAGTGAGAAAGCAGGAAAAAAAGAGAGAGAATTTGTTAAAGAAAACATTGGCACTCAGCATGGTGCATGTGCATAATATAGTGTTGTGTCCTATGATTTTTTTCAGGGTTCATAACTGACCATGACATTGTCTGGACGGTGTGTCAATTAGCATGACACTCCCGCCCTCACTGGTCATTAGCAACCCCTCTGGCTAACTGAACAGTCCTACAGGACAGTGGCTTTACAGCTCTAAACAGAGGGAAAAAAGAAAACATCTGGAGATAGAGGAGGCTGAAGGGAATTGAGGAAGAAGAGTAGGAGGTGATGGGGTTACTTTTTCTGAGAGATTGTGTATTTTCCATGCATTTCCCTCAGGGGAAAGTTATCAACATATTGTTCACTGAGTATGCTGAAGCATAAAGTCTGCAAGAAGCGAAGCTGCCAACCTCAACAGTTACCCCCAGCTGAGAAAGACCAGACTCCCCAAGTGAAATACAGTCCTTTGGCTTCGATTTTGGCTTTGGCTTAGAGTGAGACAGAGAGAGAGAGAGAGAAAGAGAGAGAGGGGTGCAGAGGAGTGGGGGAGAATTCTTCCTGAAGCTCCTTTCACTGACAATTATTTCAGATTTGAGGTGGCGATCTACAATGGCTCCCCTTGGCCTCCACAGAGCACAGAAAAAAAACTCATTTGGAGACTGGAAAAGGTGATTTAAGAGTTTTTGAAACCACATGGCCTTAATTGTCTGGGAATGTGTGGCGTTTGCAGAAACAGGATGGATGGTTAGCCTACTGTATGGGATAACAGAGCAGTCGTAATGACCTGGCAGAAGATGAGGAGGGTTCTCCAGTGAGAGACACAATTCTCTGGCAGGTAGCTTCCCGCGGCAATTAAGGTTTAAAGTGAGAGGTGATGGATGTCATGTTGTTGTCAGCCGGTTGCTGATGAGCCCACTGGTGACAGCAGTAAGAGATCTGGCTGGAGGCCATTTCTTCCTTGTTCATTGTGATAAATCATGAACAGTAGAATGCTTAAGAACAGGAATCTCTTTCAAAGCCCTGGCAGAGAGAGGGAAATAGAGGAGCTTCAGTCTGCTGTAGCTCCACAGTTTCAGTTTATGGGGCTGGTACTGTGCCATCATTACACATGAGCTCTACACAAAGAACGTCATATGCTATCAAACATTAGCTTCACTCACAGAGCACCACACACTATCAAACATTAGCTTCACTCACATATAACCAAACACTATTGAACATTACCTTCACTCACAGAGCACCACACACTATCAAACATTAGCTTCACTCACATAACACCACACACTATTAAACATTACCTTCACTCACAGAGCACCACACACTATCAAACATTAGCTTCACTCACATAACACCACACACTATTAAACATTACCTTCACTCACAGAACACCACACACTATCAAACATTAGCTTCACTCACAGAGCACCACACACTATCAAACATTAGCTTCACTCACAGAGCACCACACACTATTAAACATTACCTTCACTCACAGAGCACCACACACTATCAAACATTAGCTTCACTCACAGAACACCACACACTATCAGACATTAGCTTCACTCACAGAACACCACACACTATCAGACATTAGCTTCACTCACATAACACCACACACTATTAAACATTACCTTCACTCACAGAGCACCACACACTATCAAACATTAGCTTCACTCACAGAGCACCACACACTATCAAACATTAGCTTCACTCACAGAACACCACACACTATCAAACATTAGCTTCACTCACAGAGCACCACACACTATCAAACATTAGCTTCACTCACAGAACACCACACACTATCAGACATTAGCTTCACTCACAGAACACCACACACTGTTAGACATTAGTGTCAGTCACAGAACACCACACACTATCAAACATTAGCTTCACTCACAGAACACCACACACTGTTAGACATTAGCTTCACTCACAGAGCACCACACACTATTAAACATTAGGTTCACTCACAGAACACCACACACTGTTAGACATTAGCTTCACTCACAGAACACCACACACTATCAGACATTAGCTTCATTCAAGGCAGCACAGGATATCAAACATTACCTTTAAACAGAAAACAACACACACTACCAAAGATGAGCTAAAGACAAAGTAGTACAGCACAAACTATCAAACATGAGCCTAGATAGGATCATATTAAAGATCCGCAGCATCATATTAAATAGGCTATGCCAAATGATGTCAAGAACAATTTTTCATATTCAGTTGCCTGTTGTTTTTATAATATGTGGACAAGAATGAATGTATTATTAGTCACTTTTTATTCTTTGCTTCGAGTGTCAAATAATTTAATGCAGAATAAATATAGTGCAGATCCACGTTATATATAGCAGACTAAAAAGCATAACCACATTAAAAAAAATCTTACATTTTTTTACCCTAATAGCAAGAATGTCATTTGTTGAGCTAGTGTTGATCACATAGCAGCTGTTAAACCACCTCAAACATTCCTCCAAAGCAGTACTGACAAGACGGTATAAGACTAAGGATTTCTGTGAGATTTCTTGACCCATCCCTAACACTGTGCAGGTGTGTGGAATTATTAAGAACACTGAAAATGCTGACTGCACGGTTTGGTGAGATGCCCTGTCATGCTCTGGCATGTTGAGATGTTCATAATGATTTTTGTTTGATTGCCCTCCAGGTTTTCGCGCAAGGTCCCACTTCATATGAACCACAGCTAGTCATAATGGCATACTTGCCTCCATCTTGGGCGGCAGTGCTTTTATTCTGCTTTGCATCTTGGCCATTTTGGGAGCTGAATTCTCTTTTGCTCTGTTTGATGTAATACACATATTCTAATATCGCCTTCCACCAATTAGCAGGAGCTTGATAGAGTCTTCTGCACCATCACTGGCCAACATGTTTGTGTAATTACATTTCAATTACATTGATATTACATAGTATTGCAAATGTGTAATATATGTACCAATTCATTTTTACACATATATTGAAGAGGGTCATAAATTTGCCATCATACATGTTACCTAGTAACTAATCAACAATAGCTTATGTCTGCATGGAGATATTCCTCAAATGGGACTCATGACTGATTACTGTATGAACAAATGTTTTTTAGAGTCACATGACTTCCGGTTACATGGACTCAAGGAGTGTTTCTGCTTATTCTATCTGGACTTTACATTGCCAGTAAAGATTTTATGGCCTCACCTCACTAATATCACCCCATAGTATGTATTAGTTGCATGGTGGTATATGTCTAGATCTACATAATTGATCCTAATTTAAACCAGTTGCTGTGGTAGTGTTTCAAATAAAGCAAGAAGTACCAAATACCCTTTCAGTACGGTCATTCTCTTTTTCTCCTTCTTTCTCTCAATTTGAAACACCCAAACTGAGCTCATTGTTGCAGTGTCTGCTACCATTGCTGCCACGGTTGGCCACAGTTGCAATTGGCAGAGTTTCATATACTGGAACTGTACCTTGGCCTCGACCGGCCTCTTAGTGGACCCTATCAAATACACTTGGCTTTGATTTGATGCTTAAACTGGAAGCAAGTAAGCCATTAAAGATCGCACGTGAAATATTTAATCCAAGTACCCCACTGCTTTTGTAAGATCACCCTCTGCAGAGATTGCAATGTGAGGCTGTACTGTTTGCAAAGCCTTTTAAATGTGGGTCTCTTTGAGCTGAAAGTAGACAGGCACTACGTGGCTGAGTGAAAGTGATGAAAATCAGACAGCAGAGATGAAAGGTTTGACATGGCCAGTGGTGTATCATGCTAAGCAGCAGTAGCTCCACATTAAATATGCCCCTTTGCTACAGTGTTGTGTACTGACATGTGCCAGGGCAGGTCCGTCACAGTGACGTAGGAATGGAATTGGCTAGCTGACACATGGCACTTTCCACTGCCCTCAGTGACACAAGAGAATGATTATCCATTTGCTCGAGCATAATGTTACGTACTTCTGGGATGATTTGTCTGTTGGATATTAAATTAGCAGAGACAGCATGATACACAGCAGAAACACAGCGAAGGAAGAGTTTGATCCCAGGGCCTCGGTCTATGGCTGAGCTATAATTCCCTGCGTGTTTTTAGTTGTTGGGTTTTACCGTTGGACTGTAATTTGGCGGCATGTAGAAAAGAATCCGCTCTGCTATGAACCCCTTCAACCTGATTTGACCCAGAAAAAAGTGCGCCAGCATCACCTACCCAGCAATCTTTACATCCTGGCGGAGCCAGCAGCCATGAGCCCCACCCTTTTCTTAATCTGCAGAGAAGCGTTTGCCTCTGCCTGAGACAAGATGGGGGAAAGCACAGTATACTCTGAATGGGTTTTACAGTGGAAAATGAAGCCCCTACTGGCGTTTCTGAAGTGTTGCATTGTGTGGTTTGGGTCATGATAGGTCGAAACGGCACAGGGTAATTTGATGGTCAGTCAATGGGCATTTAGCCGCACTTTACAGGGTCATAACTATGAGCGTGACAAACTATTGTCTCCATTATGACAAAATTGGCAACTTTTGGGAGGTTCTTTTCTGGTACACCATTGGTCAATTACTACCTCTAACTCATTGTCATTTTGTGTAAACAGGTATCCAATTGTCGTGGATATTCTAAGTTGGAACATTCCATGGTGGTTCTACTGTAATAAAGGTAGATATAGGGAAACTTACCTGGGCCAATAATATCCACCCTCAGAAATATGAGGGCACCAATAAGCTTGCAGGGGCAGTGTATTCCAAAAGACCAATGCATGCCTTCCAGATGCTCTGTCTGAGATTGACCATCTGGAGTCGAGACTAATAGTCATGGTACCCTTGAGCGATCAAACTGAATTCAACTTTGTATCTCCAGTCTACATCTGCCTATCATGTTACATCTGTTAGCTATTCAATTATTGACTCATTATGACCACCCCAGCTATTCAATTATTGACTCATTACAGCTACCCTGGCTTGGGAAGCAACGGATGAGGAAGTCCTGTAAGCGCACCCCAGAGGAGTGATATGGGGCATGATCCCTAAAACTTCCTCTGGCCTGCTTGAGACTCACATAGACACTGTCTTGGCAGTGAGCCAGCAACCACATGCACGATGGTCCACTGTGGTCCTGTGAAGGCCCAGTCACTTGGCACCATGAAGGTCACTCGAGTCTTAGGGGTCCAGACAGCTGCAAATGTACTTTATCAAGCCCTTCACTTGGGCCAAGAGCCGCGGGCCTCTGTGACAAATAAATTACTTCCTTGTTTTGCGTTAGCCAGTTTGGATTTCTGTGAGGCGTTTGAAACTCTTTTTAATGGGAGCCTCCTTGGGGTTTAAGATGTGTTAAAAACTCCATTGAGATCGTTCTGTGTTGTTTTAAATATTGCTGCAATTAAGAGTCTAAATGGTGCCAAACAGCTTCAGCTTGTGAATTAATGCTGCCAGGGCTTACACGTGTACAACACACCATATGCTGGTGAACCTTCATTACATTTACTTCCCTTTGTTAAGCTTTCAGAAAATAGACATTGGTTAGAATATCAACAATCCAGAGAAACAGAAAGGGGACTGTATGTGTAGGAAAGCCTAGAAAATGTTTGTTGATAAATGGCCTCAAATGGCTGCCAAGTCATCTTATACATGGGCTGACTGATAAATGAAACTAAAAGGCTCTAATTTCGGTGTATTTGAATATTACTGCATCACATTAAGTTAAATTACATCTCATTGATGATGACCTGCTGGATGGACAGGATAAGGGATGTTTTGTGGTGTTCTCTGTGCAGCTGACCTGTATCCTTCTTACAGGCACCTCAAGCCCCTGCCAACACCATGAAATCAGCCTGTCTCCTCCTGCTCCTGGGCACTACGTGCTGGGCCCTGCCCTTCCGTCAGACGGGCTTCATGGACTTCATGATGGAGGATGAGCCGGGCTCTGCGCTGCCTGAGGAAACTTTGGTGGAGGCTGTGCCCAGCCCGCCCCGTGCCCCAGACGGACCCTCATGCCCCTTCGGCTGCCAGTGCCACCTGCGGGTGGTGCAGTGCTCTGACTTGGGTAAGAACTGCTGGCTCACCAAATTTTTAATATCCACAGAAATCTAATGCTGTAAAATGGCTTAAAAAAGAAAATCCAAAAGTGCCCAATCTGGTCATTGGGGAAATTAGATGGCAAACAAAGCTGTGGTCATGGTAACCCAAGAAGCACAGCCAAATAGAGAAAAATTACAGCCCTTCCTCATTTTGCTGCTTGATGGAAAAAATACACCCTTCCTATAAGAGCTGCACTTTTTTCTCATCAATAAAACACGTTATTATTCCCTCATTGGTAAAATCGACAATCACTGTTGTACAATCTTTCTGAAATAACATTAATGGACCAAGAACCTCCAACTTATATAGTTGAATACTTTGCAAGTTACCGATGTCAGTTATTGTGTCCTGATTGGACTGAATTTTGGGGCTAAGGCTAAGGCTAAAGCTCTGACATATGGGTCACGCTAAGCTATTCAGCAGCACAGCTCCGGGCTGGGCATGTTTGCCGCCGTAGTGTTTATGAGGTCAATCTGCGCCGCTAACAAAGAGCTTTCCCATCCTTAGCTTTACACGGATTACACAAAGAAGTCCTTGTATTTGATCCACCCATCATCAACGGGCAAGCTTAATAAAAATGTTCTGTTTCGCTTTAAGCACTCAAACATGCTGGACACTCCACTTCCGTGATGATGGGATGTTCCAAACAAGTCTCTGTTTTCATTTTCCTAAATGTTTTTTGCAGTCATGTAGAAAATAAAATGAAATAAATAAGTAACGACATTAGCTGGGCATGAGAATTTGGGATTGGCTCTTCTCGTTTTGCTTTACTGAAGCTGTTTTTTTCTGAAAACTTTCCTTTCTGCCTTAGGGAAATAAACTGCCTTCTTAATTGTATGATGTATTTCCCATGATGTTTCTTCCAAACAATTAAAAAATGCTTTATCCTGTTCTCTGATTATTCTGTTTTATTGAGTAAGGCAGAAACACATAAAGTAACTTGCTCACTGTGAGTGGATTTGAAAACGGCCCGACAATTTACATATTAACTGCGGTACTTTTGCATGTAAACCTCGCAAAATTTATACCGCATGGGAAACAATAAGGGGATAAATAGAGGTGGATGGGCGAAGTCTTGTTTCAGTAACAACAAGTTTATTGTTTAAAAGTTTTTTTTTTACTTACAGCAGTAATTTTCCCCAAGCAGCCATTGTCAGCAGACACATAACCTCCTTTGCAGGGGCCAAGATCTTCTTCTGGTCTCTTCCACTGTGTCTGTCATTCACAGCATGACTTGGCATTGGGACAGGTCATTGAAATAAAAGTGAGATGGAACACAGACACATAGACAGACCTGACCAGCGCTGGCAGGACAGACTGACGGAGAGACAAACAGATGAGGTGTTTCTCCATTACCTCATGGGAACAGGCTTTTGGGATTCCATGAGGAAAAGAGGGAGAGAAAGCGAATGAGAAATAGAGAGGGAATAAAGAGTATGAAATACATCAGAAAGTACATGTGAATGCAAGTATTGTAATGTAAGCTGATGTAGGGCTCTTGAGTGGCTTATCCTGTTAAGGCACTGTTCCATTGTATGGATTGGCAGTCGAGGTTGTGCTGATTTATGCTGCTTGTGTATACAGTTAGGCAGCCTGTACTGGGAGACAAAGAAAAAAAGCATTAAAAGTAAGTATAATATAAAAGTAATATTAGTAATAAAAAGTAGTAGCAGTGTAGTTTATTATTGGAGTGCTATCGTTATATGCTGTTGTAAATGTGTTATTTGGTTCATTAATTCAGAATATGCTTTGGAACTATAAATGCATGCTTCTCTTGGCTGAAAAGCAAACTGAATTGAACTGAATTGAGAGAGCTTGGCAAGCATGCAATTATGAAAGAGGCTCCGGACACTTGGGAGGAGATTCGCACATAAAGACGGCTTTAAAACGGCCGTTATGTTTAGAGGCTTGCTGACATGTGCAACGTAAGGCGGTTTATGCTTTATGCTCTGTGTTGGCGCAGTATGGAGTACGAAGCTGACATTTTAATTTCCTCTCAGAGCAGCCACGTGCAGGCAAGCACAGGTGCTGTGAGAATACACCATTTTACAACGACCTCATTCTGTCTGTCCAGCACTGCCCATTATGGGCGCTTTCACAAGTCAGTCAGCACTCTGTTTCAACAAATTTCTCCCTTAAGTGTTGCAGGAGCACGTACACACAACGGAAAATCACACGTGCCTAGAAACAATGAGACACGATCCGACAGTGGATCTATATTTAGGTTTCTCTAAGAGTTAATGATTACACCATATAGGAATAAACACCATTGCCGACATTCAAAATGTTCCAAAAACGCGAGTATGAGTCTTGGGTGAACTCGTATTGCTTTTTTTAAAATTCTTGAATGATCGAAAGTGATGAACAAGAGGCTTCTATTATATGCTGTAATTTCCTTGACCCTGCAACAAATGATGAAAAATGCTCAGTAAAATCAGGTTGCAGACATTTAAAAAAATCAATAAATCATGTTGAAGACTAATTCTGACTTTAACTTTTTTGTTGATTTTGAAGTATTTAAAACAGGGGTCCCTTTTCTAAAACCTACAACTCGAAAATAAATTAATTTTCAGAAAAAATGTCACCCTATACCACAGGAAACCTGGGCGGCTGGTTGGAAGTAAGTAATGACCTTTGCTGCTTAATAGCTGTTCTCACTTCCCACAATGCAACACATGTAGCATTAGCAGCAGTATCTTTGGTACATGCCACGCTGAGGTTTCCAAAGGACACATGCACCTACAGGGTATATAATGTGTCAGTGTGATTTATACATGTCTCATCAAACTCTTATATATCCTGCAACCTGAATTTCTGGTTCTTTGTTCATTAAATTGCCTAAATGTGCAGAGAAAATTCAGATCGGAAACTCATACCTGTGTTTTTGGACTCTAGATATAACCTATGCTAATTATGTTGCCGATCGTCTCGGTGTGTTTCTGCTTTTTATGAAATGACTCTCTCAATGTTCTCTATTGAACAGGTTTCCCATACAAGGCCTTTGGGGACACCATATATGCTGGTTTTCATCTCAGCAATAATTAAAATTCCTGAAGAACAATGAACTGTTACATATTTTTAATTGGGCTCTTAATGACTTATGAGAGATAATGTACCCTCTTAATTTAACATTTTATGAAATATATATTCATGTAATATGGGTATGAATATTCCATATCCATATTCTTTTAAGGTGTTTTTATCAATGCTCTGGTAAATGATCCCGCTTTGTAAAAAGTACCTTTTTAATTGATAGACCAAAATCAGTTCAGTCATAAATGCAGAAAGTATTGACTCCTTACTGCAGAATCTGTTTAATTATGAAACTTATAAACATGTTTTCATCAACCTTCATTAACAATGAGATTAGCTGAGATAAAAAACCAGGGCCCCAGGGATTGAGTTTGGGAACCCCCTGTTCTGTACATTAAATATCATACCCACCATTAACTTCACTGTACATACGTTATTATTATTGTATTAAATATCATGCACATCAGTGTTCTATTATTACAATGGCAAGCCGGGGAGACACAGCATGGAGATGTATTGGGAATATAAGGCAGCTGTGCCTGATAGCTGAATCTGTCTCTCTTTTTTCTCTGCTCAATCACACTTTTGCATATAGAGACAGATGTGGCGGATTCCTTCCACTCTCTCTCTCTCGCTAAACAGTTTAAACTCCACGTCAGCTTGTGGTCTCAGACTATGTGTTTTTTCCCCCATGACACTGAAACACTAGTGACCACAAGCAGCTGTGTGGGGAACTGTGGCATTCTGTAGAGGAGAGGAGGAAGGATGCAGTGAGCACAGAACGGTGTGCAAGAGCCCAGAGCTCTCCTAAAGCTTTAAACTCATGTGTCTGTGAGGACCTGCAGGTGGTGTGCCATAATATTTACTCTGAATTACACCCGAGGCCCTCCGAAGGATTCATTTAAAAGTTCAAACCGGCAGGTTTTCAGATCTCATTCTTGCACTATTCCAGAGTGCCGGTCAACTGTTAGCAGAATTAACAACCTTAACCTTAACTGAAACAATGCAATTCCCTACATTTGTATTCATTTTTTTTGGAGGTTGCTCCTTGCTTTAATTTTCATAGCATCAAGAAATCACAACACAGAACACTTTATGATGTTGTTCCTTTTGGATGCCATATAAACCATCAGGGAATTATAATTTGCACCTGGCTGGTAACTCCTTTCTATTTTTATCTCCAGGTTTGACAAGTGTTCCAGATAAAATCCCTGCAGACACCACCCTGCTGGACCTGCAGAACAACAAGATCAGTGAAATTAAGGAGAGTGATTTCAAGACCCTTAAGGGCCTGCATGTAAGAACCAAGATCAACTCCCCTACCTGCTCTGAGCTCTGTCTCCCCTACCTGCGCTGAGCTCTGTCTCCCCTACCTGCTCTGAGCTCTGTCTCCACTCTGTCTCCCCCCCACCTGCTCTGACCTGCTCTGAGCTCTGTCTCCTACCTGCTCTGAGCTCTGTCTCTCCCCTACCTGCTCTGAGCTCTGTCTCTCTGTCTCTACCTGCGCTGAGCTCTGTCTCCTACCTGCTCTGAGCTCTGTCTCCCCTACCTGCTCTGAGCTCTGTCTCCCTACCTGCTCTGCGCTGAGCTCTGTCTCCCCTACCTGCTCTGAGCTCTGTCTCCTCTACCTGCTCTGAGCTCTGTCTCCTCTACCTGCTCTGAGCTCTGTCTCCTACCTGCTCTGAGCTCTGTCTCCCCTACCTGCTCTGAGCTCTGTCTCCCCTACCTGCTCTGAGCTCTGTCTCCCCTACCTGCTCTGAGCTCTGAGCTCTGTCTCTGTCTCTGAGCTCTGTCTCCCTTACTTGCTCTGAGCTCTGTCTCCCCTACCTGCTCTGAGCTCTGTCTCCTTACTTGCTCTGAGCTCTGTCTCCTCTACCTGTTCTGAGCCACAGTTGATCTGATACCTGCATAGAGACACAGGTGCTAGCAATAAACCTAACTGCAGAATATCAAATCCAGACCCAAAACCAGTAAAAAGAAGAGATGATTTATGGCATTTAATGGCATGAACTCCTAAAAATATTGAAACACATTGCTCTAGCAACAAAACTCCACATAAAATACCAATAATTTTGAGAGTTAAACACAACATAGTTCCAGTATATATCAATTAACTGTCATAATTTAATTCTAAACATTCTGGTTTCGATACAAACCTGAGCTTTAACCTTTGACAGTAACCACATAGGCATATTACATATACCACAAGTATTTAAAAAAATACTCAGAAATACTTGGCTGGTGTATTCCAGAACAAATAAAGATTTACTACTAAATGGGCTGGAAAGATTTGATATGTGGTGTGTCCTATTTCATAAAGAATCTCTTGATCACATTCCGAACATGTAAATGCAACAAAACTGAATTCTGAGATTAAGAATGTCTCAGTATATATCCTCAATTGTTCCTTCAACAATAATTGGTGTTTAGGTAGATGATCACAAACCCGTTTGAAAATGACATTTGCTTGGATGATGTTGCATCTCTCATTTCATGGGTGATTAAACATTGATAAATACAGCTAAGCCAGCTTCCATTGCACTGTATTCATCCTACCTGGGGAAATATGTTCCCTGAATTGATCCATGTCCAGACAAATTATTAGCATGCTGTTCTTTTTGTAAGATTTCTTAGTGAGTTTTAAGAGAAGCATTGAGATAAAGACCAAACCACAAGTTTACAATTGAACAATTTACAATTCATCAGAACACAGTATCTGCATTTGTTTTTACATTTATGCATAACTTTATATCTGTTTGATATGTTTCATTGTCTCAATAAATTATCTTTTGATACAAATGTGTTACTTTGATACATTGTATTTACCTGCTCACATTTTTATTCTCACTGCGTATTCATTGCTTTATGATTTAATTAAGAATAGCATCTCTAGTTTCTCTATTATTAAACTTAAGGTAGATCTGAGTCAAGGTCAAAGAGTTTCATCTTACTAAATTTTAAAATAAAAGCCATTATTAGACCAGTTGATGGAACATTTTAATTGGCCCAAATTAAGTTTACCTGTGTCATGGCAGTTCAATAAAATATCTGTGCCAATGCTTTTCAGGCCATTTTTTGGTTTTTAAAACATTCCAAAATTGTTTGTAGGGATATATGGCGAGTGCAAATTAATGTTCGGTGTACAGAATTTGTTTAGAACTACTTAAAAGGCACTACAAATCTCCGTAGAACATTATGCTCATCTTAATACCATTTTAACCAGGTGCCCTCAGCTGGCCTCTTTTCTGAAGTTGAATTTAATTACTTTTGGGTTGTTCAAAATATTTAGAATTAATCTGTACCTTTACAGGCCTAGACTGTAAGCTTTCAAATCATATGGGACATGTTAGTGAGCTAAGAAGTACTCAAGCTGCAACGCTATAATTAGTTTTGACTTGCTTGGGTACCCTGGGGGGTGAAGGTTCATAAACCAGGATTTTTATTGAGGTAATTCAGGTAATACACGCTCTACACTACACAACACTTTTATTACACTCTCTGCAACTAACTACCAATTACACATTTATATTGTGAAACCATTCAATAAATTTTGAAAATGTACTTACAAGCACATAAGAGAAGAGTAATTACAGCCTTTCATAGATGTAGGCATCAAACACAAGGAGCCATACAGAATATTTACATTTATATTCCCAGTGTGGCTTTGTCAGCCATCTTATCTACTTGCTGGCAAATTATCACCTTTCCTGGTTAATTTGAACACTGAAGTTGTGCTGTATCTGTCCAGCTTTTATGTGAGGAATTCTCTTGTTTGAAATGACCCACCCATTCATATAAGGTGTATAGACAACATTAGTGGAACATAGACTGACTAACCAGTAAAGTGTTTGTGACATCACTGGATGATGCCATTTTGTGCCATACGATTGTACAGATTTTGTCTTGTCTTTCCTGTAGGCCCTGATCCTGGTGAACAACGCGATCACCACCATCCACCCCAAGGCTTTCTTGCCTCTGAATAAGCTTGAGAGACTCTACCTCTCCAAGAACCAGCTGAAGGACATGCCAGCAAACATGCCCAGGAGCCTGCAAGAGCTCCGCATCCACGAGAACGACATCTCCAAGATCAAGAAGTCTTCCTTCGAGGGCTTGAGCAACGTCATCGTCATGGGTACAAACAAACTATATATGGAGTAGTTCCATTAGATACCAGAGATCAGGGAGTATATGGTCAAAGGCATGGTCTATACCCATTATAAAGTATTACATCCTTCCAGATCTAATAATCTACTCAATTCTGTAGTACAAAGACTTTTTCCCCTCATACCAGTATTCTGTACATTCAGTCCTCGCGTAGGGTAAAAATAACCTAAAATTTACCGTGAAAAAATCCAAGCCACATCCCGTCAACTTGGCACTAAAATTAAATATTACATCCTTCCCAGGAAGCATACATTTATAAACCTGCTTCACACCACCGCAGATTTAAAATTCCTGAACCTATGAGCAGTGCTGAAAGTATATCCCGGCTCAAGCAACCTTATTGGAAGTGCTATCCAGAGCTTGGGCATAAATAAAAGTGTCTCTGTGAGAGCTGGAGGTTGTCCACTGCTCTGTTTATTCGGTCCCCAGGAGCATGGAACCCTTTTTTTCTCTCTGGATTCCAACAGCATTAGAACAGCAATGACCCATTACGGTCTGGCTGGAACAGACTGCAGCAGTGAACATAAAACCATCGATCTGCACTTTATATTTCCCAGTGTGACGAATCGGGAAATCGGCCATGGGGAAACAAATTGAAACAAAGCGGGTTTGCCTCTGTAATTATCCATCACCATGAAATCGAATGAAATGTAAATATAGACAGACAACACAAAGACTGGGCTTCATTGCCCCAGGTTAATTGTTTCCCTCTGACTGCCTTTCAGTTTGGTTTGCTGTTATGGGGTTTGGGCTAAGGACTGCTGTATTGTGACAAATGTTTTGTAAAATGTGCCATATAAATAATTTTGATCTGATGGTATTTTTTTTATCTATCTCGTCCTGACTCAGAACTGGGCTCAAACCCACTCAAGAGCTCTGGGATAGACAATGGGGCATTTGCTGACCTGAAACGGGTCTCTTACATCCGGATCGCTGACACTGGCCTCACGGAGATCCCCAAAGGTACACAAACATCATGTCATACAATTTTAGGAAATGCTCTGCTGTCCAGACTACAAAATAGTATCCCGTATTAATCTGGCTCAGTTAATCTGTGTCATTGAGACAAGTCTCTTTTTTGAAAAAGGTTTAATGTATCACAGTGATTCTGCTAATCACTTGATATATTAAGACTGTTAACAAATATAAGACATATTTTCATTGTTCCCTTAAATTGATATTAAAATAAATCAGGTCTGGGTAATACCATTTGCTCTCTGCATAATTTAACCAAATTTAATATGCTTTCTCTTTAAAAAAAAACTACTTGCCTTGTGGCCCAATAAGAGAACAACACTCCTTTGTCTGAATGACAGTTTACCTGCATTGGGATATGAAATATGGGCCAACCGCTGACAGAATGTGGCATAAGTGGGTAAATTATTCCTCACCACACTAGATGAGTGTAATTAAGAGCAATAAATTGCTTGTCATAACTCGGTATTGCAGCTGTGGATGGAACAAAAACCAGGGACTTAGGGACCAAACTTGCAAAGAAGTGCTTTTGGAGATTAACTTTCTACCTGTTCTTCATTTGTCCTCCTAAGGGAACCGTTAAAGGTTGTTCTTGGATGTTGATATCTCTAAAAGGTTCTATGTAGAACCCTAAAAGTAAGGGAGAGATAAGGCGAAGAACCTTTCAGAGATAACCAAGAAACTTTGTTTCCAAGTGCGTAGGTGTATGCATGGCTGAGCTCAGCTGGTTGAGCTCATTTGTTGGAAAGACCCAGCTCCCTCTAACATGGGCACAGATACCACGGAGAAGCTGGACACCAAATGCTTTTTAACATTGAGCGGGCATGTGATCAAAGGCGAGAGTATGATATGGAGTTTTTGACTTTAACCGCTGTTCCCATTGTTTTGCGGAACAGGCCTCCCCAGCTCCCTGTCTGAGCTCCATCTGGATGGAAACAAGATCACCAAAGTCCATGCAGAGAGCCTCAAGGGCCTGAAGAACCTGGCCAAGTAATGATGCCGTCCTTCAGCAGTCTGTCTGACCAACAAACCGTCCGTGCCAGTGGCTGGCTCCACCGTGGAGTGAATAAATCATGTTTCCGCTTCTTGCATATGATTTTTAGGAAAAAATAACCTTGTCTGATTTATATGTGATCTCTTAAGCAGAGCTGGAGCAAGCAGGGATAAGTCATTCCAAACTAGACACGGAACACGGCATATCTAAACTGGCACTGTCAGAAATATGCCAGTGTTCTTATATACTCTTCATTATTGGTTTTTAGGCATATTAGACTCATCACATAAATAAGGGATTTCACAAAGAATAGGATGATTTATTATATTTTAAATAAGACCTGATGCTTCGTACCATGCTTAAAATACCTTTTAAAACAGACAGAATATGTTTATACAGCTGAAGACGGAAGGTAAATTCCTTTTTACATAATATATCATATCGTGGCACTGTTCCACTGGCCATTTTGATGTATGCTTCCTAAACACCCCATTGGCTCCTTACACATTACCCTGCTCTGTCATTGGCTGTTGTGTCACATTACCTATTCCTTCCAATTACGTGTGAATCGTGTTGCCAGACTCCCCACCATCAGCCTCTAATGTGCTGTTCCCTCCTCTAAGGTTGGGTCTGAGCCACAATGAGATCAGCGTTGTGGAGAACGGATCCCTGGCCATGGTGCCTCACCTGCGTGAGCTGCACTTGGACAACAACGCTCTGACTACTGTGCCCTCAGGACTGCCTGACCACAAATACATCCAGGTGAGCTCAGCTGCCCCAGGGACCTACCTTAGTTATATAAAGCAAAGGACTTTTCATCAAGATTATCTAGCAATTACTGCCTTGCCATTTAGGCTATTCAAAACAGAAATCAAATTGCGGATAACAATAACAATAATAATTCAGACCATTTATCACTGTGGAACAATAGGTCCTGGCCCATCTGTTTCTCAAGTACACTGCACTGTCTGAAATAATAGCCTGCCTTTGTCTTACTAACAGCACGACAATGTACTGTCGTGCCATAATTTTTAATTTTATGCCTGATATACTTACATCAGTGCACATATGTATCTTATAAATATTTTGGACATAAAGTATTACATAGGTATTTGCCATAGTGTTCCCTTTCATACTGTCTTTTGTTAAAAAAAAATACAAATATAAACTGATAATATATGCTTATACATTTACAAATTTAAAAGCAAGAAAAACAATCATCTGAAGAAAATGTTGTCAGTGATTGGTTGTTGGTGAAATCATCCTTTCGTGTGCACAAGCATCCCATGATCAACCTTCATTACGCTTGTTGCAGGTGATCTATCTCCATAGCAACAAGATTGCAGTTGTGGGAACTGAAGACTTCTGCCCCCCTGGCTTCAACACCAAGAAGGCCATGTACTCAGGAATCAGCCTGTTCAGCAACCCAGTCCCCTACTGGGAGGTCCAGCCAATCACCTTCCGCTGCGTCTTCGATCGCTCCGCCATCCAGCTCGGAAACTACCGGAAGAAGTAGATCGGCCCAGACTGAACGACGACCGCCTCCTATCACTGTGCTGTCCCCCTCCCTCCGCCCCCAGAGTCTTTACACCACACAATCCTTACAGCAATAACTCATAGAAGACAGGACCATGCCCACATTCTACATATTTCCTTAAAATTGCAGCAACACACCTACACCAAAAACAGGCGTCTATTGGACAATCCACCTCAGTCCTTACGGTAGAGCCCCAGCACAGTAAAAAATAATCCACAGTGGTATTAACGTTCATGATTGTAAATGTCCATGTCATATCACACTTTAGTGGAATCTAGGGTGGTGCGGGAAAAAAGATCACGGAAAAGACAATTGCGGGAGATTTCAAGAGAAAAAGTGTTTTTAATAAATGTAAACATGACCACTTAAAGGCAACGAACCGAAACATTTAACCCTTTAACTCCCATGTCAGCATAAAAAAAAAAGAAAAAAAAACTGGAAATCTCAAACATTTCAGCCATACCGATTCTTTAGGACTCAAGCCATCATATTAATTATTCTTCCAATAAATTGACCAACTGGCCTGTGGAGCAGGCAGCAAAAGGTTAACTTGTGTCTAAAAATACCAACACAAAGTACTGGCGTGCAAGAATGTACTAGAATATTGAGTAGAGGTAGTGCTGGAAGTGTACTATAGGGATAGGAGTACACTCTGACGTGTACAATTTTCTTTTCATATTGTACCTAGCTGAAGTAGAAAAAAAATAGGTTTTATTCTGTCAAATTTCTGTATCAAATTTCTGCTTGCTTTATGTGTTCCTTGAAAAACGTTTTTGTACCCCCTGTTTTTAAACATTTTCAAAAAAAAAAAAAAACACTGAACACCTCAAAACCATCAATGCATTGTAATGAATCATAGAAAATAAAACTAGGGCAAAAAGCTAGACTAAACTGTATACATTTTCATGGAGGCTTTTCACTCAGATGGACGTGCATGATTTTGAATTTTGAATTCCTGCAGATCACGGATCGTGGATTGCAGTGTTTGTGTGTTGTTTTTTCTGTTATTTGTTTGAGTTTGAAGATGAGGGAAGATGATGGGTGGACGGTTACGCCCACCATGCTCATGTTAGCTTGAATGTTCTGTGTATAGACGCTGTATATACAGGCTGTATAATACCTTTTATTGCTTGCAAGCACTTGCAGTAGTTCAGACTGGATCTATCAGTGATTTAGCTGAATTTCTATCACGGACTCCACCCAAGGGGTCTCAAATCTGATAAAAATCAAATAATAAAGAAAAAAACATCACCTTTGGGTTCCACAGGAGGGTTGATTCTCTGAATTTAGTAAAATGTAACTGAAAACATGTTAAGTATGACTGAGATTTTTTGCCCCACCACTAGAAGGAGCTAAAACATCTCCCCACAGAGGAAGGCAGATCAGGCCAAATGACGCTCTTTTTGACTCTCAATTGCTTTTTACAAACAGGGGTATAATTATATTCTCCATGACACAGTGGAAACATCCTCATCCATTGACTGTTGTAGTTCATTTTCCTCATCCCCACCAAATACTTGTATTTTATCATCTCTGGCGCAGTTTTAACTGGACGTTACATAAGCTACATGAACCAACTGTATAAATTTTACTTAAAGCAGATGTCCAACGGAGAAGAATACACGTGAGGACTGCTAGTAATCTTTAGCACCTTAAATGTGGGCCTCTCTTGTCTTCATGGCTGTCTTTTTGGGCCTTAAAACATAAAGAGACCAAATGTGTTTGATTTTAAAAATGTATAAGAGCGTATTTCACCAATACATGGGTGTGCACAGTCTTTAGTTTGAACGGTAGCTTTGAAAGGGAAAAGCTGTGTGGCTCCTGTAAATGGTTGAGGAATACAGAATCTAGCGGATTTCCAGACAAGGGCCGGAATGTCACCCTGGGTCTGGATGCAATATGCCAGAACAGAGGAGAAGAAAACATCTGAGACCACTCAGTAGGCACATAAAACCAAAACCATAGTTCCTGCTTTGAGTTTTGTACGCATACAAAGATTGTATCAGAACTACATATAACTATAAAGTTCTCAGTTTTGTACAAACATGATAATGTCAAATGGGATTGTATTCTATGCCAGTTGTGGTCATTTATCATTTCTGATATTAAAACATATAGTGATTATATGAGCAGACATGTGTTAGGTTGTTGCTTTTACATCATTGAGGCTTGTGTTTTGAAAACATAAGGATGACTCTATAGACACCATATGCACATCCCTTACATGTTTTGTACACTGTCACAGAGACGTAAGAAGTCGTGAATCAGATCATCTTGATCCTTTTGTTCCAACATGTCTGCAGTATCGAGCACTGGTAAAAATTACGAGCACCACTGTGGTTTCCTAAAACATTACTCCCTCATGAAATTAATATTACCATACAACCTAACAATGGATAAAACAATCACTGTGCTTTATGATCCATGGTCCAGAAAAAAAAGTTTTCACACCAGCATAAACATTGATGGACATTAACTATAAAATAATGGGAACATAAAACAATACATGAAAATTAATATTGTTTTAACATAGGAGTTTGGTCAACCTAACAATGGATAAAACAATCATAATTTGAATAGTTTTGTTTATTTTTTGCCAGACATAGATGTGATTATTGGAGAGGCTATGGAAGGTGTTGATTTCATCTTGGTGCTAATGAAACCACTCTTGCATCCATTTTGTAGGTGTTATCATCTAGGAATATGGGTGTTACCACACTCCTTGGCCATAATTTAACCACAGATAATTAATAAAGACGGAATAATTCCACCATGTTCAACATTTCATAAAAGGTAAAGAGCTCTGAAATCTTCCCCAGACATTGTGGTATCCAGATTATAATTTACTTTTGTGTTTTAGTTAGTATCATAGGCAGCATATTTACTTTTTTAAAAATAAATTCACAATTCCAATTCATTCAGATTACAATTGTTTCAAGATTGATTGATAAAACTGCTTTCCAATCACCTCCAAACACCATAGCTAATTTCGTATGTTTTCAGGTCTACAAGTTGGTGCATTCCTGGTGATAACAGGATTGTGATCATATAGAGCACTTAACTTCCTGGTTTGTTTTTGCAATGGATTCTGGGCCATAGCACAGATGAAATAGAGCTGAATGGTCCTTAAAATCTGAGTTAATGAGGGGACAGTTCACCCACCCCTTTTCCTGCCCATAGTTCTGGATGGATATGAGCAAAGCACATGGGCACTTTCTTTTTTCTTTGCATGCAAATAGCACTCTGCTGTTAGAAGCTGTGCGTGACACTGAGCACAATACTTAGTATGCAAGACAGCTGAAACGGAATGGAATGTGAGGTACCCTTCTCAGGGTACTGCCTGTGGACGGTTTTCTCAGCTCTGATATCATTCCTCAAATAGCTCTGAATCAACAGGACCGTGGTGTTCTCACTCAGCTCAAGTCTAATGCATCACAGAACTATGTTCTCACTCACAACTGAACTATGCTATTTCTCCCTCTCACTATAGTTCATTACACTACAGAATTTGCTAAATTACTTTACAACTGGACACATTACCAAAAACATACAGCGATTCTGAAAACATATAGCAAAAATGAAAAGGGGATTTTTCTTCTTCATCTTCTTCAAATTAAATATGAATATGAATGGTGACCCAGTGTCCCCTTAAATAACATATTCTTCATCATTTCCCCCAAAATGCATTCATTGCCAATTAGAGAAAATACATTGAAATGTATTTTTATTTTTGAATTATGTTCAATATGAACTTAGAGAAAATGTTGATGTCTGTCTTTGGCTCCCCCTTGTGGAACCTCTTCTGCTGTCTGATGCTGAGTGTGTGTGTGTGTGTGTGTGTGTGTGTGTGTGTGTGTGTGTGTGTGTGTGTGTGTGTGTGTGTGTGTGTGTGTGTGTGTATGTGTGTGTGTGTGTGTGTGTGTGTGTGTGTGTGTGTGTGTGTGTGTGTGTTGAATTTTTGAGTGCTACATGTAACTGGTGCAATCTGAGCATGATCAGTCTGACCCAAAGCTGTGACCTAACATAACTAAAGAGAGAGTATGCAAAGATCATGGAGTAGTAATAAAATTAACCTCAGGTGTCAATAAAGGAGAATTTGTTTTGAGAAAGCTATTAGATTAGCTAAAAACCTTATTTACTATAAGAAACCTTATATTTACAAATTGTGCTTGAAACAAAATGACCTCAATATTTGTCTGTGTTACCTTTTATTCTTTTATCAACCAGGCAGACTATAGGTATAAAAACAAAGGATAAAATTGACTTGGTGGTGCTCTTTAGCATATATTTAAATCCTGTTTTACATATATGAAAAATTATGAGTAGCTGCTCATTAACCTCTGGGTGAATTTTTAATCCTAACCATCTTCTCCAACATCATTTTTAGAGTCATGAGGAACAGTTGGAGAAACAGCCAGGGCCGTGTTCCACATCTCCCTGGGCGAACAGCAGACGCACTTACAGCTGGGTGTACAGAAAACTGAATTATTACAAACAGATGTAAAAAAAAAGACCATAGATGAAAATTAAATATTTCGCTTTACAGATACTAACGAAATGTTAAAATGCAGTACCCAAGCATGCAGCCCCTAAATGTACTATATAATATGCCTAATTAATGTATTAAATATATATTATTTTCTTTCATAAGCAACTGGTTCAAAATGATCAATTGAATATAAAAAAGAACCATGACTGAATATGAGTGGAGCAAAGATTTGTAGGTGAAGCATTTAATTTTTGGATGGTTTAAGTTCAGACATGAACAGTTGGTTTTTTCACAGGAGAAAGACTTGTGCAATATTAGTATGACTTCAGATTATTAAGAATCAACAGAATTAAAAGAAACCATGAAGTAAGCTACAGGAATACCCACATATTTAGAGGGAAGGTTCATTCTGTTGACTGATCATTCTGTTCCTGTCTGCATAGGAGAGATCAGACAGACACACAGGTAATGAGCAAACACCTGTCTTGACTTTTCATCCAGTAAACGTAGCCGCCAGCACTTTGGCTTCTTTTCAAGTATAGATATATGTGCGGGGATGCTATACATTATGTCTCTTATCCAGCAGTTTTCCTACATATGTCTGCCAGATACAGAGAGTCTGAGCCCAGTGTTAGATTCATTTCCTCTGGAGGATATGAATACAGGGATGGCCTCATTCTGAGGGGCGTGTCTTTGTATTGACTCCTCTTCTCCACCAAACCAGAACATTTTCACTGCACGTGACTGTAAAGACACAATTTTTACTGCTCCATTACTGTTGCTGTGACTAATTTTTACTGCTGCATTACTCCATTAATGTTACTGCGGTTTTCAGTGTTACAGAATTAGTTCCGAAATTTAAAGCCATTCATGACTGCTGTTACGAAAATTTGCCAGACAATGATGTCATCGCTCATCAGTCCACAACGTGTGATACACTGAATCCTATAATCCTTCCCAAACTGCAGTCACTTGGGGCAGGAATAGTGTACTCCTCTGCTCTTGGTCTTACAATAAGTCACTCACTGAAGAATAAGGAACATCACAAACTGCAAACCAGAAAAATCTCATTTCAGCTTATGAATGAGAGAGGCAGGTACGATTAACCAAGAGAAAGTCCTGCCACCTATGATTTTGCAAGTGATTATTCAATTACTAATTAGCATAATAAAGATCCAGGGGTGTGTATTGAGCACATGTGAATCCTGGTCCTACAAAACAATACAGAAATCAGACTGATCTCTATATGTGTACAACAGCTCCACTGACCATCTTCATAGCCTTCACTCTCACAAGCTTCAGCAATGCACAATCACCACTCTGAAGGGCATACAGCCTGGCTGCTATGGTTTCAGTGGAGGCGTTGGGGAATATGTATGCCGCTCTCTTAGGGGCCTGGAGACGGTATCATCTGTCAGAACTACTTCCTTTGTCTTCACAAGGCCTATCAAAACAGACCACCTGCATTTGCCTTCCATACAATTCAAATCAGGTCCAGATACCTTATTTATCATTCATTGGCACTGTCTGAATATTCATCATTCTTGAATGCAGAAAAAAACACACTACCTAAAATCAATTTAATAATAATAATAATAATAATAATAATAATAATAATAACTGGAAGAAGATTTGTAGAAGTTTTGTCATTATTTTTTTGTTTTTCTCAGTCAACCATGAGATATGTAGTCCTCATATACTAAAACACATATAAAAGGCTAACAGAAGAACCAAGTCATGGCAGGGAATCACATTTTGAAAATATGACTTGGAAAGATTTGAACCTGGCAAGGATGGTAATCAAAACATATAAATGGAACTTAAAATAACCAAAAGATGTGCAAACACCATTTATTGTATCATCCAAATTGTTTCTGATGGATGGAAGCAGGGAAATAAAAAGGTTATGTAACTTTTAACCTTGAAGAAGCAACACGGACAGCAATTACAAGCATGGAACAAGAAACATCACAGACAGCCTGTAAAATATGAAATGCCAAGCAAAATAAATTGTGTGGATATGTTTCTAAAGATGTTGAATAAAGCAGACGAGATGAGCCCAGGGAACTAACCTTTGGAATCATTCTTCTGCTCTCTTTTGGATCCTGCATGCTTACTCTTTCATTTGACTTAAAATCCCTACCTTTGCAATTATATAAAACAAAATTCCAAAATGGAATATTCATATGGAAAATTCAGTCTCAAGGGAAGTTCGTATTCTATAGAAATTGTAAGGCTTCTATAGAGCTATTTGTACACTAATGTCACCATTTGCACATCTGCAAAGGACTTCTGAACAATACCCTAAAATCTACAGTGAAACAGGCCTGGATTCAGGTAGCAAGCCCCCTGATATTTGGTATTCAGTTTAACACCAGTGTACAAGTACAGTAATAGCAATACTGAAATGTAGATGGTGCATGATGTTCCTACAGGTGATAAACCACAGTATTTGCTGGCAGATGTTAATGTTTGCTGAACCTCTGAACAGCAGCAGTAAAAGCATGATTACAGGAGTTCAATCACTACCATTCAGTTAGCACGTTAGCACAATATGTTTCAGGAAATGCTTTTTTTTTTTCAACCAAAAGAAATTTTAGATGAAAAACACCATGATGTACCAGTTACAACTAATGGCAGTGGAAAATGACAATGATAGTAATTTGACTGTAACTGTCACTTTTTTATTATGGTATATGGTGAAAGTGGTCCACTGAGGCATCTGTGCTAGTCATATCCTGTGGGTTCCTAGCATGCTGGAATTACAGACTAATGCTGATCAGTTAGAAACTGACCAGTACATGGATTTGCTGGATATTCATTTGTGGATCCTGCTCTGCAGTTAATGGCCCTGCAATTACACTGTAACTACATTATATTACTGCTATAATTATATTAAAACATCAAAGTCATTACAATGAGCACAAGATAGCTTATCAATTATCAGTTAATGTGTCCCAAGCTCAATGAATGTGTCCCAATAATTATAGTCAGAAATTAATATATTTTTATTACTTACAGTGTTAACAACCAGAGTATGACAATATCTTCAAACAATTATAACTATAGTGAGTTCAGCAAATTCTTGCTGGCTACATAAGTATAGAGCCTCATAATTTAAAATTAATTTTAATTTTTGAAGTGATTATGAATTGTATCAGAGGAAGTATTTTTCCTTGAAGCTTATGTTTTCCCATAAAGACACCAGGCATATTGCCGGCACATTTTGCCGGAGCTCAAAGATGTGCGGTTTGTACATAGTGAATATTTCATTGTTCTGACATGTTCCTTTCTTCTGAGGCGTTTTCACTTCCTCTCTTACTGACTTATAGCTGCAGCCCAGAGCTGCACTCGCAGTTATGTCATCAGCAGTGAAGGCGGAGGACTTGGCTCTGGGATGAATGCATGTGGAATCACCAGTCTCAGTCATTGAGGTGATTTTTCAAAGGTATTATACAACACGTCGGGTGATAAATTTTCACCAAGGTTCTCTTTCAAACACCTCTCTTGCTTTCTAATGTTAGTGTTCAAAGAGAGCCTCAAGTTCCCAGGTCTGTCCTAGTCCCACTGTGAGCTCCTGTGCTGAAGGCAAATTTCCTGTCTCTGCTGTTAAACACTTGAAATATAAGAGAATATACATCATTGCACTCAATGAAAGTGTCTTACAGCTTCGACCTTCAAAAAGTTTGATTGAGACTAAGCATCAATAATCGCATAATGAAGAAATTTATTTTGGAACAAAATTGCATGCATCCATTCTAGATTTGTACAAATAAAAGGGGGGTTTGTTAGTGGTATCAAAGTGTAGGCTGGGGGTGGTGATGAGTATTCTGTAGAACACTAACCACAAACAGGTTTCCAGCCTGATCTCTGATCATCAGTGTGTGGCATTTGCATGCTTGCTGTTGTGTGGCAGGGATCCTTTTGATGTTTCTGAAGATTGAACAAGGCTGTGAGTGTATGATTGATTTTTATCCTACATATGCTAGGAGTTGGACATGGGCGGGACCCATCACCCCCAGGGAGGATGAGGGCTGTAAAACAAAGTTTGTGGGGGGTGGGGCGGGGGAGGGGGCCCTGTGTCACTTCTATGTGGTCCATTCTACTATTCATCTCATCCCCCCCTCCCAATTTCTTATACCCTTAGTCTTACATATAACTTCATTCTAATTCTAATTCTTTTTTCATTAAATCATCATCAGACACAGGCACCTGGCTCCAAGTAAAATATATTATAAATGCTATTGTTGATTTTTTTTTTAATTTCATTTTACAAGAACGCAATCATGTCTGATGTTGCGCATTTGAGATAATACAAAGTATTGGGAAGGTAATTGAAGTTCTCAAGAGTAGCTAAGGGTCAGACAGAGATAAATGACAACAGTCAGACAGGCAGGTAAGGCACATTTGCCCCTGTATGAAACACCACAGCCCCAGCCAGGCGAGCAGATGTTCTTGCACCGCGCTGGTGCACCTGCAGCTCATTACAGAGGCCATATTTCACGGATGCCGCACCGTAAAGCCCATATTGACATAGTTGCTTTTAAGTGCAGCATGACTCCAGTTTGGCTGTTGTCTTTCTGTCAGTCCAGGACCACAGAGGTCTGGCAAAGACTTCCACTCCCTCTTTCTGTGTCTTCCTCCTGAGAGCCGCGCCTGTTCTCCCCACACTGGTCTACCTGCCGCAGAGGTGAGAGCCCTTCTGTCCACTCAGACAGAAACAGAGCGAGAGAAAGAAAGGTAGGTGCATTCACAACTAATGCAAGCAGCTGTTACAGCTATAAATAAATACTTATATTTTCATTATATTTTTGGTATTTTGGCCAAGAAATAATTTGTTCTCTGTGTAAGGTAACTGCTTTGGCTTGGTTGTGTAGAGAAAACATCTGAATATACTGTAAGGATTTTTTCTTTTATAACTTTTTAACAGTTAGACTGTGGGTGATCAGGTTCATAAGTGCTGTGTGACAGATGGTAATGGTTAGAATGTTCAGAAATAGTTGGAATTTAACATGGAACTGGGCATGTTCCATCACAATTAAGGTCTCATAATGTGTATTATTTGATTATTCGTGGCTAATTTGTGTAATTTGCACACAAAAATTGTGTTATCTGTATCTAATTACATTTTTACTTTTATGTAGTAAGGATTAACATACTTTTTTAACCTTGTCATATAGTAGGGCATCTAACTGTATTCAGTAAAGCTGCCATTAATCATTCTTGCTTAACCACACAAAGTACAAACGGGCTAATATTTCCTGTAACATGAACATGTGCTATGGTTATCATTTCCTTGACTGATCCATTCGGCAAATATGTTTGATCCTTGTATCGTACAATCAGAGTGTAATGCCTTACTTTTTTTAATTTTTCCGGTAAATGCCATATTAACGAGCTGTATAAGTATTCATCATACAGCAGACAACATGGTCAGATTAGGTATGAGGCTCTAAGATGCATTGCTAAGATGCAGGATATGATTTTAGCTGTATGTTTCCTATTGTAATGTGGCCATATATGGCATCAGTCAGTGGAGCCCCACGGCACAAACACTGCTTAGCCCGGAATATCTGAGTCAGTTTGGTGCTGCATATGTCCAGCTGTGTAAGTTTGGTAGATTTGCTCATTAGATCATGAAGGAGGAAGGTCATGTGATCATGTTCTCATTCTTTTGGCTTTAAAAGTTCATATAGAAAAAAATAAAGTATGAGTGTTCTGTGTAGCTATAGGAATAAAACAAGACATTTTCTGAGTTCTGTTTGTCTACCCTAGTCTGTGAACAGTGCCACATCTGTCAGCCTGCAGCTACAGTGAATTTATGAAAAAGAGACTAATGACTCCACAGAGTTGTGCAGAACCCATGGGGTTGTGGTCCCATGGGTTATTGTGGGTTGGCAGGTACTAGACTTCAATCAGTCCTCATTTCATCTCATTGGTTCACACCTATAGTTTTCATCCTGCAGTGTACCTTCACCCAAGCCCAGATCATGGCTTTCAATGGGCCATGATCTGGCCCACCTGCCCCACCCTTATTTGAATGTATGCTAAGCCTATATAACTGGATTTGACAATGACCTTTGTTTGTTTCCTGTGGTTTCCTCCAGCCAGGTTTAACTGAGTGTCAGAGACATGAGTCCGCTCAGCGTTACGGTGCTGGTTCTGCTGATGGGCTGTGCCCTTTGTCAGTATTATGACTATGACAGCTACCAGCAGCCCGCTCACCAGCTGGGCCCATCAGGCCCAAACTGTGCCGAAGACTGTCACTGCCCTGTGCACTTCCCCAGTGCCATGTACTGTGACGGCCGCCGTCTCAAATCCATCCCCAGTATCCCCTCCAGCATCAAGTACCTCTACTTGCAGAACAACCAAATCCATGAAATTAAGGCCGGTGCCTTCAACAATGCCACTGACCTTCGCTGGCTGGTCCTGGACCAAAACCAAATCACCAGTGCCAAAGTGGAGAAAGGTGCCTTTGACAAGCTGGCCTCTTTGGAAAAGCTGTTCTTCAGCTACAACAGCCTGACAGAGCCAGTGGGCCCGCTGTCCAAGACCCTGACTGAGCTGAAGATGATCGGGAACAAGCTGTCCAAGATCCCGTCGGACTACCTGTCCGGGCTGGAGAGCCTTACCACCGTCCACCTGCAGGAGAATGAGCTTACCACAGAGGGAATCACTGGCGCTTTCAAGGGGCTCAAGTCGCTGACCTACCTGGATGTCAGCCAGAACAAGCTGGGGAACCTGCCCGCGGACATGCCCAGCTCTGTGGAGATGCTCTATGCGGACAGCAATGAGATTGCGAGCGTCCCCAAGGACTACCTGCGGAATCTCCCTGCGCTGCAGTACCTCCGCATCTCCATAACAAGCTGGAGGATTCTGGTATTCCCGAGGGAGTCTTCAATATATCATCCCTCATCGAGCTGGACCTCTCCTACAATAAGCTCCAGTCTATCCCAGAGGTCAACGAGAACTTGGAGAACCTCTACCTGCAGGTCAACGAGATCAGCAGTGAGTACATCATGCTCATATCTAATGTAGCCCTTCTGAAATGAGGTGTAGCTGTGTTTCTCATGAGAGCTCAACTCCTTTTTATGCCACCATTAATTAAATGCATTCAGTATGTTTATAACACTGTTATAACGCTGTCATTTCCATTCTGGTTTTTCCCTCACTTAGACTCAAGTTTCCATAGAAATGTCCCTTTTTTCTTTTTCATAAAAATCACTGAAATTGAATTTGCCATGCTGTGTATTTGAGGAAAGACCTACATTTATTTGTCCTGTCACTTCCCAAGAAATTTGTAAATGGAATCAGAGGTCTAGCCAATCAGCTGTCTGCAAAACCTTTTATGTGTTCCCTGTGTTTTTGCAGAGTTTGACCTGGGAAGTTTCTGCAAGATTGTCGGGCCGGTCAATTACTCCAAACTGAAACACCTGCGCCTGGACGGGAATAAATTAACTCGCAGCAATGTCCCCTTTGACGCATCCAACTGCCTCCGTCAGGCCTCTGATCTCACAGTAGATTCCACTGAGTAGAAGCCTTCGGTCTTTCCTATCATCCTCTTCATGGACGCAGAGTTCACAGCACTCTCACCCACTGCAAACTCAGCACCCCATCCAGCCAAAAGCTGAAGGAACCAAAAGGCGACAGAGAGAGTAGTTTTGCAGTTAGGTGACCAATAAAACATCACAGAGTCGTATACTTCTGTATTCCACAGGGTGGTCCAACACTTTCCCTCTAGTATGTTGTATGGTTTTTTTTTGTTAATGTTCATATAAAAAAGTGAATTTGTCTCTTTGAGAGATTTTGACTGATATTGACTCTGACCTTCATGCAATTTTTCATTTGATAACACACCAATGCAGGTAAGATACACATATAGATTTGGACTTACAGCTGACTTAGTCAAATGGTCTACACAGTAATGAACCAATGAATTGGATACATAATGATACAACTAAACAGAATGATACAATGATAGCTCTACAACAGGCCTGAACTGTACAATACTAGAATTGAACACTGCCTCTATCAGTCAGTTACATTTGGGTTGACTTAACTCAAGTTAAGGAAAACTCTTTGAACTAATAGACATTATTCAAACATTGATTTGATAAATCCAGAGTAAGCCATACTTCACTATCTAGTGTTCTGCACATCATCTATATGTGTTGCAAACACTTGTTTTCCAGTAATTGCATGAAACTTGTGGTAAATGTGTATGGTAATAATACATAGCTTACGAGGATCCTTTTTTTTTTTTTTTATGGTTACCTCATTTTGCCATATTATGGGAGACAATTACTTCAGTCTTGTTGTTTTTTCATTCTCCTGAACCATTCATGGCCAGGGAATCCACTGTACATAAAAACTCAATAAAACAGATTTCCAGTAACATGTGTTGGCAAAAAATCTATTAAATTCCTTGTGTATGTGTACATTCATCCATACTTGCATAACCTGGTACCCAGGGGCGCAGCTGGCTGGGGGGACAGGGGGGATACGTCCCCCCGAGTTTCATAGGGATCCCGATCGCCACTTTTGAGAAGAAAAAAATATATTGTATAAGTTTAAAAGTTGAGACATTTTGCTCACAGTTTGCCCCCCACTTCAAAAACCTCTCTTGCGCCGCTGCTGGTGCCTAACTTTCACATTGCACTGCCTTCCATTAGCATCGATTCATTTATTTTCTTAATTTTTTGAATATTCTCTCATTAGGTCCTCAGAGAACATACACACTCCTGCACAGCCCTCCTTAGATCACACATGAAGCTACAGACGTTCCCTTATTTTGAAGTAAATCAATAAGAGAAGCGATGAAACACCGGAAGGATTGTAAGTGTGTTGCGTTGAGGTCCGGTGGACCAGTCTGCCGGCTAATGGTTCCTCGTAAATCTCCGGTCCAGATTCTGGGCCTCATTATTTCTCTGGCGGAGTCTTGAGGCAGGCTCGTCTGCTGCCCGCTCCCATGCGCTGGGAGGCCACAGTCCGTCTGGAGGAGGAGAGGACAGTCAGCTCAGACATTCCTTCCAACGGAAGGAAAATCAAAAGAAATAAGAGACCAGGGACCCGTCCCGCCTCCACTCCCTGCACACCCAGTGCGTGATAAGCCCCGGTTTAACGTGATCGGGATGGAATTCCAGTGGCATTGAAATGGGTCCTCAAGGTTCTGATGGGACTGAGTGAAGATTGCACATCTTTTTTCCCTTAAAATCATTAAGATAAAGCCACTGCTAAAATGCTATAATGAGTGTCAATGTGTGAGAATCAGTTAACCTTTTTTTGGATGAAAAGTTTTGAATACCATTCACTCTGCAAGTCAAATATTACAAAATATGTCATGCAGGCAGTGATGTATTAAATATTGAAATATTCAAACTTTTTCTGTCTGTAAAGCACATATAATAACATAACAGAGCCAACAATTCATAAAAAATGGAAAATGCCATCCTGTAAGCTCCTTGCTCCATTAAAAAAATATTTTTGACAAAAACCTCCCAACTCATCCCACCAGGACATCAGTCCCTCAGAGAATCTCCACCTATCGCACACACCACAGTACACCTCCAATCACAACCCATCTTTCCACCACACCTCAGCCTATCCTGGGGAAGAGAAGAACAAAAGATAAAAGATAAAATAAACAGACACATAAATGTCCAAATAAATAACTACATACATGTGATTTAGTTTTCACACTTCTCCCATTCTTTCATATCTCCCTAAAAGTGACACAGCCCACCAAACTCCATGGTTCAGACAATACATCTCTTCAGGGGTCTCGAGCTTCTTGATCTGCCTTTGGAAATGTTTCACATTTTTTAAACCAGCTCCCTGCTTCTCCATATGTTTTCTGTCACCTTGAGACTCCAACACACCATAGGGCCAGATGGTACTGGTTTCAGAGATGCCACTCATAGACAAGCACATGGGTGCAGGCAAATGCTAAATCAGAGGAAGGAGGCCCGTCCCTCCACAGAGAACCTGTGAACCCCCTCCCACCCCCACACGCCCCCATCCACACACTCCTCTCCCCAAATCTTTTTTTTTCCTTCTGTAGAAAGGAAAAACCCTGCATTCTTGAGTGAGACATGTCAGAGCAGTTCCCCCGTCCTCTCCCCATACGCTCAGTGAGAGAGATGGGGAGAGAGCAAGATGTGCCCCTTGGGTTTCCATCTCAGAAGTAGTGGAAAGCAATCATGAGCAGTCCTGGTGTCCAGCGCTCACACAAGGGTTAACTACCTCCCTTCCACCTGTCAGAACAAAGACTCCCCATAGCACAAGAGCTGGACTGACTCCTTTTTTCTTTCTTTCTTTTTTTTTTGAAAGAAAGAAAAAAAAATGTAAAAAAGAAGCAGAGCATAGATCCATGGGCTGGCGAACGGCAGCCAATGCAAACTCACGAAAAGATAACCCCCCCTGCCCCCGCCAATGTCAAACGTACAGCCTTGAGGAAATTATAGTAACTACAATAAAAATGTAATAAGGCTCGCCACGGAGGCATGGGAGCCACTGCAACTGCAGCGCTGGTGGAAGCGGTACCACTGCAGGGAGAGCCAGAACCTCCAGCGGGACGGGGGGAGTTTCGCAGCCCAGACCCTGTCTTCCACGCCTCAGCTGACCACAGACATCCAGGCTCCATATTTTGCAAAGCCAGGTATTTTTTTAATAATTTTTTTTTTCTAAAAGGAGGAGGGGGTCTTTCACCTGTATCACATTATGTATCTCTCAGAGGGGCTGAATATCAACAGAAACGCATTATTTTATCACGTCTTGCTTTCTCTCCTGATTTAACAGCCAGTCATGGCTCCAGCTGTTCGGCTACAGCTTTCTGCTCGTTTCACAGTTTGCTGATGAAGGCGAGCCAATGGAAAATGCTGTGTAACAGATGATGGTGCTTTAAACATCGGCACATCATGGTGAGGGCTATTTACAGATGAATCCAGCACTGTGAGATTCATTACTGATACAAGAATAGGCACACTGCAATGCTAATATAGTGCTTTTAAAAGCCACTGATTGCATATGTTCTTGTAGTTATTTTCATGATATGAAAACATGGCAAGCGAGTTGTTCTACATTTATACTCTTAAATGTCCTTGATTAATTAGGAGACATGGCTATTAGCTTGCGTGTTTAAGCTATGTTATATGAATTATCTCTTGTAATAATTCTAAAAGTATTACTTATAGAACTGATACCCTCTGAGTATTTGCTGCAGTACTTTGCAGGACTGATAAACAGTTGGTGGTATTGTTTCAGTTTAAACTGGCGTGCATTTGCGTAAAAGGTAATTCACTGACAGGCACATTTACATATGTATCTGCTTTTTATTTAATAGAGAGTAAAATAACTTTTAAAAATAATAATGCATTATTATTTTAGTTTTAAAAATAATTGTCCTGGCATTTCATGAGGACTTTCCAATCCAGGACAATAAATTGATTAATTATTTGTTTCACATAGTAAAGGGCAGACTACTGAGTCTATGGACTGACAGCTTTTCAATCAATTCACTGTACTGTAACTTTAGAATATAGAGGGGCAACCACAACGTAGAAATTGATTGATACATTGATTATTATCATCTCCAATGGGGAAATTAGTCTTTTCTCCCACAAAATCAGACATGGTAACATTACTACACAAATATTGTACAGTGCAAAATGAATTTCATTGAATAACTGTAAATAAAATTGAACACTCCACTCTAAGCAACACCCGGATATTCAGTACTGATATTGTTTTTTAATATAGATGTTAAAGTTAAGTTTTTCCTCAGTATTTATTACTTCAAAATTCTTGCATGGTATATCTGTTCTGGTGTTACTTGCACAAGCATTAAATAACAGGTATGCTTTTATAGTTACTAATTTTTCTCATGGTCTGCGTTTTCACGGTTCTTATGTAAGAGGAGAGGGACTGGTGGAAAAAAACCCAAGCACTGCACTTGAAGATTATTGGCTGGCCAGAGTCCACATAAAACAATCTAGCTTTTCAAGCAAATCCATCACAATAAGGATACACCCATATCGACTATTTAACATCTGCAAATGACAGACAGACATGATAACAGAATTTATATTTGAATTTATGTATTAAATAATTGAATTTGCATTCAGGGGAAATAGACCACACACAGGCACATCAGTTAATTACTCATGAAGACAAGCAAATCTCATGCACATCTTTGCAAGACTGTGCCCATGCCATTGCTTAGCAATGAAAATACAATTCTCTCTCTAAATCTGGATTTTATTTTAGTAACTACAAATCATTGTTTGGAAGACTTTCAAATGTATTGCCTGCTCCAAGTTCTGAGCTAAAGTATGATTGCCAATAAGCATCAAATAGAACATATATTTACAAGTACAGTTTGAGTTTGGAACATCTCACATACCCTATACCTGTAGCCAATCCCATGCCCACCTACTGATATTCTGGTGCCGATGTCCAAAGTGATGTCAGCAAGGACTTCTGGGAGAACATAATCAGCTAAGACTAAGTGATTTAACATTGGTGTTAACATTTATGTTACTACCTGTTCATTACTATGTGTTCTGTTATATCATAGCTATTACTATATCATGCATTAAGCATGGCTAGAATGTTGTGCTGACTAATCAGCATCCAGGATCAAAACTATGTAATAAACTGTTTAATTTTTTTCAATAGAAAGGACATTAGAGCTGGCCATGAGAATCTCAGCATGGCAGATGAGTAAAAGATTCATTGAGCTACTCTCCACTCCTGATTTCTTGACTCTGATCCAGCAGAAATGTGAGGCCAGTGATGCGTTAAGCAGAGATGTTTAGGGCAGCTTTAAGTGACACTTTTGCATGTGTTCTCTTCTTCCTGAAGACAAAGTCCTCTATTACAGGCACAACTGTGATCAACTGGGATTACCATTTCCTTTTGCTCAGATAATCCAGTTAAACTGGATTAAAAACCATGTTGGCATTCTGTAGGTGCCAAAGGAAATAAGAGTAAATGTGTCAATGGAACCAGCCATGGTCCTCTGACTGAAACTCCTGACCAGGCCTTCTAATCTAATGATTGTTTGTCCTTCTCCTGGTTTTAAGTGTATGATTTCACTGATTTTGTTTGAACAAATTCAGCCTTGGATTCAGACGAATCACAAGTTTAAATTTAAAACAAATCTGCTCTATTTTCTTTTTTGAGAATCCCCATTGTCTCAAAACACAGGTCTACTTTGTAAAGCTTGAACAGAAATGTGGTCTCATTCTGATGCTGGAGAGGGGGCCTTACGCAGCTTTGGATTTAGAACGCAGACGACCTTGGCAAAATGTGAGGTCATGTAGATTTAATGTCCCTGAATACAGACTCAAATCCCTCACATAGGATCAGAGTATCTTTTCGATCTGTGGCATACGTCTTCACTCAAATGGGGCTTAAGCGAACCAAAATCAGAAAGACACACAGAACGCGGAACAAAAATTATGATTATGGCTTATGCAAAGAAATCCAGCCTCAACTAATCCAAAACCAAGGACTTTGGACATGTGCATTTATGATCTCATACCAATGTTAAATTACACCATGGCTGCAGTTCTGATTACCATGGAACTGAAATGAAAAAAAGATATGAATAACACATGGTTTGTCAACGTCAGTCAGAGAGAGAAGGAGAGAGAGAGATGGAGAGAGCAAGAGAGAGAGAGAGAGAGAGAAGAGAGAGAGGGACATCTACAAAGAGCATCTGGGGGAAGGACATAACCAGGGCAATGATTGGGGTGGGGAGAAGGAGGTTAGTAAGAGGACGAGTTGGCCTGTATTAACCTTATTGTAAATGGGCCATGTCCACTGTACTCCGGTAGGATTAAGAAGGATCTGCTACGACAAGATTATGACCCTTGATCTTGGGTGACTGTGATTGGCTCAGAGGACCTCTTTTGTCCCCAAATTAACTGATCTCATATCGGCAGCCACTACAAATACAAGGAAGAGCAATCTCAATCCCTCCTGTCAGGGACTCCTATCTCCAGAACCCTACAGTGAAACAGGACTGAAGGACAAACACTAGAAGTTCTGAAGGTGGGTCTGCAGGCAGTGGGTGCGTGCATGTGGAAGATTTTATTCATTTTAAAATTTAAGGGATGGTGGGTAATGTGTGTGAGTGACTAAGACCTCAAAATTAGGCAATGCTGTCATTTTGTTGTGGTTCATCTAATTAGGGTTTTTGTGGTATTCAGGAAACCATTAAACTGTTGAAAGGCTCAGCATTATATTTTTGTAATTAATATTGTCATAGTTATCTGAAAATGAAAGAGGCTGGTGTATGTTGTTCTCATGAGACTAGTGTATGCAATCAGTGCATGAGCCTTAACAAAGCTACATCATACTGTTTGGGGATATGCTAAATAGATTTGTAGAAACCATAACTGCTCTGTACAGTATGTAGTTTGCCTTTTATTTGGACTGTGGTAAAATCATTGCACAGAATTCAGCAAATTCATGCAACTCAAGTTTACAGCACCTCCTCTTTGCAGACAATGGGTAATATCAGGGATCTGTTCTCTGCAATGTGGCAGTGATCTGGGTGATCTCTTAGATCTCTCTGAACTGAGAGAGTTACCTGGTCTGCCTGCAGTGACCCAGGTGTGCTGGAGCCGTGACCTGTTTGTAATGATAAGGCAAGTCTTGGGATCTGATCTCTATCTCTCTGCACGGATGGTCACTTAAGGGATCTCATCATACTGTGGCGAGCCAGGGGTGTCAGGGGTTGGATCTCTCTGCGGAGAGCAGTGGGTGCCAGGGGCCAAGCCTGGCTACCAGCTGTCCAGTCCTCTTTTTTGATCTCCGTCTCTCCGTGGAAAATTCAAATGCAGAGAAAATCAGCTCCAGGTGCAAGAAGGAAACTCACACCAAGAATCTAAACCAAGACCAGATGGCAACCCAGAGAAATCCAACAACCAGTGACAGGCTTTCAAACTTCACCAGAAACTTTTAGAGTGACACCACTCAGATTTTTCTGGAAAAAGAAAGCCAAAGTATACATCCATGAAAACCTGCATGTTCTGGTTGTGGTGAAGATTCAGTTGCCATAGATGTACCGGGCTATTTTAGGACTCGTCTGATTCAGATTTACTTTGTCAGGTTTCAGCAGGCTCCGGTCTCCCTGGCTGTGGTGGGAACTACGGTGCAATGAGCTAGGCTATGATGTATTCAAACCCATGTATGTGCTTACCTGTAGTTCTGAATGCTACAAGGCATCAATAGTCCATGGAGTCTGGACAAAGCAGATTAACAACAAACCTTGCACAAGGTTTGACCTCTCCATATATCCTGAGATTAAGGTTTCTGTTTACCTATCAGAGTGCAGCATGGAAGTGAAATAACTTACACTTTACTCACAAAGTGTACTGTGTATCCCAGAGATACATGGCTGTCATGAGAGCTGCATGTCTGAGACCTGAGTGGTATTTCTTGAAGCAGGAGTATGGAGATGCCTGGATAACTTTTGTAAACATTTGGGGGAAAACACAAGACTTCATTCCACTGAATCTTACTAAATTCAGCATATTGACCACAGTTAGCCGGCTAACTTCTTAATGCTGCATCAAGAAATATCCCACAGATGATATTGCCTGTGTTTGGGCAAGTAATTTCAGTTTAATGATGTGCAAATAAAGACCTTGAGGTGTCCTCCAGATATCATTATATTCTACTCACACCAGTATGTTCAGTGGCTCAGGAGGTCATTAAGACAGAGCAGAGTCCTGCAGCTGGTCAGTGCTGGAGACCTGTAAGCTTCAGAGCCACTGTAGGTACCTTGTCACAGAATCAGATATAGTGGACCCTTCCTTTTCACTCATGTGCCAACTGTGTCTTTGGAGCCGTGTTACTTTTCAAAACCCTTTCAACTTAACTGTGTTCTGTCTTGTGTCTTCACAGGTTTACCGCTAAGATGGAGTTGTTTCTGGTCTTGTCCACCCTGCTCCTTGCCTGTTCCGTCAGCTCACAGGAAGTGCCATATGAGCACTTAATGGCACAGCTTCAGGCATGTCCAAAGGAGTGCCGCTGCCCACCCAGCTTCCCCCATGTCGTGTACTGTGACAACAGGAACCTGAAACGTATCCCTAACATCCCACCGTATACCTGGTACCTCTACCTCCAGAACAACCAGATCGAAATGGTGTCTGAACAGGCCCTGCGGAATGCCACCCAGATCAGGTGGCTTAACCTAAACCGAAACAAAATCACCGATGAAGGTGTGGAAGGGGGTGCTCTAAAGGGACTGAAAAGCCTGCTCCACCTCCACATCGAGGACAACTTGCTGAACATGGTCCCTTCCCAGCTACCTGCATCCCTGGAGCAGCTCCATCTCTCCAGAAACAAGATCTCCAAAATTCCCCTGGGGGTCTTCTCTGGCATGGGCCGCCTGGCTCTCCTGGATCTGCAGGGTAACAAGCTTGGGGATGATGCCATAACCGAACAGAGCCTGAAGGGTTTGAATGGCCTAGTCCAGGTAAACCTAGCCAAGAACAACCTCAAGAGAATGCCCATCGGCCTTCCCCCAACCACCACCCAGATTTTCCTGGACAGCAATGCCATAGAGAAAATCCCCTTGGGATACTTCAGGGACCTGCCCAAGGTAGCCTTTCTTCGACTCAACTTCAACAATCTGGCCAATGGAGGTCTCCCAAGGAACATCTTCAACCTGTCCGGCATCCTTGACCTGCAGCTGTCCCACAACCAGCTGACAGAAGTACCTCTGTTTCCATTAACTCTGGAACACCTCCATCTGGACCACAACAAAATCAAAAGTAAGTTTGTCAAACCTTGAGTAATGTAGGTGTAGATAAATTAATGGTGCTCAGATATCCTCTCTGTTTTGCTTACTGTTCTGCACTTGTGCAAGGTAAGGGTCTTGCTGTTGACTGGTGTCATTCTTGTAACCGCAGGTGTGAATGGAAGTGAAATCTGTCCCGTGCCCATCAGCACACTTGATGACAATGTGATCGAGGGCAGGCCTCGACTACGCTACCTTCGCCTTGATGGAAACCAGATCAAGCCACCCATCTCCAGGGACCTCATGGTCTGCTTCCGACTCCTGAGAGCTGTGGTCATATAACGTCCTATTCACATCCACACTGCGTCAAACATGGGACAGACTGCAACACAGCTACAATATTCTTCTGGTATCTCAGAAGTGAGAATATCAAAATGGCACAGGAAATACTGGAAAGTGTGTAGAGAATGAAATGAGACAATTGTCACATATATTGTCTTATTTTTTTAATGTGCAGTCTATTTACATTCTATAGACTGCAGTACTGTTTATTGACCACCTGTTGTGCCTATTTACTGAACTTTATTTTAAAGGTTTGCCACATTATTTTAATACTGTGGGTACCAACACAAAACATTGGGCCTGTGCTAATTTAATTTGCACACCTCAGAGAATTACTACCCATTTGGATACTTCAAACAAATGAGGAATTTTATTTGTGCATAAAGAAAGGCTTATATGCTTGCTTTCTCTTACTATAAAAATAATTTTTTTTGAGAAATCTTCCTTTATTCTTCTAACTTTTCTCTGTCTGTCTTAGAGTTCTGTATATGTTCTCTGTTTTATGAATATGGAAAATGTCACAGGGGACACTTTTACCGAAGTCTAGGGGAATCCACAGGCTGAGATATTTTTCCATTGACATAATTTATTCTATTTAAAGCGTCATCTGAATTTCAAAGCAAACAAGCAGTAGGCTATTAAAGAAACTTAGTATTTGTGGTTTCACCAAAGAAATTCAGTCTTCTAGTGCCTGCACAAAAATGTTGAATAGTACATATAAAGCTTGGTCATGGGCTATAGCTAGTTATGTGCAAATGAGGACAACCAGCTTTCCAATAACTTTCTTGTACTGTTTCTGTTTTAGCTATACTACAAAAAAAAAAACAGTCTGGGGATGTTTTGTACGAGCAATGTGTGAAGAAAGCAACTTGCTCAGAAATGATCAAACACTATCAGTTCCATTAAGCATTGTAGCCATGCTCTGATGTTAAAGCAATCAAGGCTAAAAGACTTTTACGATAAAACGGTTTGTACTGTTTATGTGTTTTGACAGTGCTGACAGTATGATTTTATAATGTTTTTAAACTGGCTCAGCTGTATTTTGCTATTAGTAAATGTTCAAGTACATTGACTGTCAAAACTGCTTTCAATGGCACACAGCAACAATAAAAAAAAACATGTGACCTTCAGTTTGTCCCTTTCTTTTTTGATTTTTCCATTGATTCTCTGGGGTTACATCAAATGATAAAAGCTATGATGCTGGTGGTAAATAGCCATGTTACTGCTTTCCCTCAGAAATGGCAGAGTGGGTTTTGGCTGGATGTCTCATTAACATTGGTAATGACCTTGCAATGTGTGCAGAAAAGTCTCAACAAAGAAATAAATACAGGCATCCTGAGCAACACAAAGCCTCAACCCCACCACAGCACGCCCACATCTAAACACTGTCCAGTGGTTTTGCACATTGGGACGCAAATATGACTACAGCAAGGTAGCCACACCCCTGCATATTTGTATGTTACTCATAAATATGGCTTTACATCAGATAGCATACACAAAAACACATTTTATCACACTGGTGCACCATTTTTGTTTCAAGTATGCACATGAAACTTGCAAAGACTATAAAAGCACAAGCACCAAGTAGAGGTGTGTTTTTCTTATAAGTGCAATTTGTACTCATTTCCAGTAAAAGGTTTCTCAGGCGTTTCAGCACTTACTTGCTTAGCTCATACTGTACACATGGACCCACCGATCACCCAGCTGTGGAGCCACCCAATGGCTACTGGGTAATTTACATCTGTATCTGGTATGTTGACTTTGAGGTTTCTCTGATTTGTAGCACAGCGGTTAGAAAGCTGAAGCCTCCCAGAGTGCAGTTCACCTACCCAGTCTACACGCCTCCCCAGCACATCTGTGCATGGCCCATACAAATTATTACTGTATGAAACAAAGCATGGGTCGCTCCTCATCACCCCTCACAGCAGGCTGTTTGAGAACCTCAGTAAGATGGATGCTGATGGCTTTGCCATGTGGCCTCTCAGTGTTATTTTTTAATATTTTTGTTTTTGCACGATTGCCATGCTTGATCACTTAGCTTGTTTCCAACCTGTTAACGTAGGAATCAATCAGAATCCCTGCGGGGAAACCGGGGGATCTGGCACCTGGAAAAGCATGTGTACTGTGACTCTGGTATGAAAGCATGAAATAGGCCTAATTTCTAAATTAATTGTGGTCTATGGAGGAGGTTTGCCAGCTATATGTAGTGACAAGGAGATCCATAATGATATAACCACTTGTATCACTTTATCGTCATTATTGGCTGGCTAAGCAAGCAAAACTTACTTAGAGACACCAAGTAAGGACATTTTTTAAACCATAGTACGACCATATTGTGTGTTGACACAAATCAGTCAAAATGGTTGCTGAGATAAAAAACAGTCCGCAATTTTACTGGTGTAACCTCACAGCCTTTTCACTCCCATCCATTTTAAAATGAGAATCGTCATTTTTGGGTCAAAAGGCATTCCTTCAGGTAATCTTGATTTTATCAATGCTTGAGCCAAACTATGCCTTTGATGAATTTGGGGTAAATGACACATTTTAAAGAATATTTAACACCTATACCTGAAATAAACTGAACTTCATTCAAGCACACTTTCATACATAACGAGGGAAGATTTGTGTCACAGCAACATTGTAAATCTTCTAATTTTAGTGCCATTACCTACTGGTAGTACTACATCTCAGATATCTGGAGCTGAAACCGTCACGCATTTTCAGGAAGCCTCAGCGTCTTGGGCGAGAGAAAATCCAAACAGCGATAAAAAGCTGACACATGAAAAGTGTTCTGGCACTGCAGACTGCTCTGGCCCTTCCTAGTCTGCCTCTTAGTCACATGGCAGATATTGTTTCACGGCTCTTGGCTTCGGTGTAGCAGTAAGGAAAGGCTCTTCCCTGGGCCTAGACTTCCTTCCCACTGAACACTAGGCCCAGCACAGAGGTCCCATTGTTCGAGAGGCCCAGCAGATGTACAACATGAAAGTGATGTTTGCTGTATTTTCATCTCAGGAAAAGGAAGAAAAATATTTCATACTTAAACCTGATTAAGTTATGCTTTCCTAAAATAAAGTGAAGCTCTTGATGGAATTAAAACGACTGTTTCTCCAACGGGATATGTGTGGAGGGGAGGTGGTGGGGGCCGGGGGGAAGTTTGGGGGGTCTTTGTATTGAGTTACATAGTGACCAAATCAAGCTGCTGTGTCAGTACCTACCTTCACGCACACACAGACACACACATACACACACATGCGCACACACAGACGGGCACCTGGGTCTGGCAGAGCCTATGCACACACACACACACACACCCCCTACCTCTCACTTCCATCCCAGTCGACCCCTCACCACTGGCCAGGCCCCCTGAACCCTCAGCAGTTTCAGCTCACCAGCCAGGACCATTTAGGAAGCAGGAGAGAGAGGTAAGTGCTTTGGCTTTTCCCCTTATTTTAATTACACACCATGATGACTTTGCTTAATGGACCCATCAATATGATAGTTGTGCTACACTACTATGGTGTGTGAATGTGTGTGTGAGAGTCTGTGCATTCAATTCTATTGTGTTTTATCTGGTGATTCTCATATCATCACTCATCACTGTTTGCTTATCAGAATACAGCTTTGTCATTTAAAAGAGTTGCTCCAATCGCATGTTTTGATAGGTAAACCAAAGGAGTAAAATTGCCTAAAGTGTATTTTACTCCAGTTCATTTGGAGGTTGCCCTGTTGATCTGGTAGCATATGATGTGTCTCTAGGTGGCTATGACTTTTGTTAAAATTGCTTGGGCTGTGCTGAACTGGTCTCTTAAATAGATTTTTCTCAAAGTTTTGGATGGTATGGATCTTGCCTTTGGTCTCAGATAATACAGATACGAATGGATACATTTGCATATATCAAAGGAAATATTGTGATAGCCTTTCTCAACTCCCATCTTTAGCAGAACCTGTAAAATCATTAAATGTATGGAATGTCAACGTTATAGCCAAACAAAACACAGGGGCTGACTTCAAGCCAAATGCAGATACTCCATGCATTGTGCACTCAAATTATAAAAATCTGACAGCACGCTTTTGACAGATGCATGACTTTGGTTAAATGCAAAAGATTCTTGCTTTACTATAACACACAAAGGCAGTGAGTGCAGTCTTAGCCCATTCATTGAGGTGTATGTGATGAGACTATTTGTCCATCTTTCTTTCTGTCTGTTGGTCGGTCGGTCTGAGTGTTTGGGGGTGTCAGAGAGTTCCCTTCATGCCCCTGAAGCGAAAAGTCTCCTCACAGTCATAACTCACAGGAGCTCTGTCCACAAGCCCCAGTGGAATTTGGAGAGTGCGTGTTGAGACGGGTCAGGATGATCGCTCATAAAGGCCCTCTGTCAGATCCTCTCTCTTTCTCTTTCTCTCTCACTCTCATTTCATCTTGCCTGGAGGGGCAGCAGAGCATCAGGGTATCTCTCCTCTCGTTCCTCTAACTCCTCTCACTCCCTGCAGCGTCTGCGTCCCACTCAACCTGCGGCTCCGCCATGCCTCTCCAGTCTTTTTCATCAGAAACAGTCACCCTAGGACTGTGGTTACACCCATAGTCCAGCTTAACACCCATCTGGATCTCTCCAAACCTTGTTCAGACTGCAGGAATGTATTCTCCTTTATATTTTATCCAGAGCAGCTGAAACCATTTGTGAGTTACTTTCACTAGAGCGAATTTTAGCCTAAGTTATTGCTGGTCAGGAGCTTTGGGGGGCGGGTATATGAGTTATCATGGAGCAGATAGTGTGTCGTTACTCAAGGATTCCAGTGTAAAATGGGGGTTGGGGCTCTAAACCCAAAATGACTGCAATCTCATTACGTGTAAGACCAACAATCCAGCGTTTCATGGAGAGACTGCCCGAGATCATGAAGATTTTTCATGTCTGGGATGAAAGCATTCCAGTCAAGCACATATCAGATGAACTCTGACCTATTACACCATAGGGGGAGGATTTAACAGAGTTAAGATGGCAGTTTCAGGGTCAGCAGCATGTTCTGAGTGTGGGCTTTACAGTGGAGAGTTGTGGGTTTTGGGCTCATAGAGTTTGTATCACTAAACACCATTAATGCCTTGCATGTGTGAATTTGGCACTCTACTCAGAGACTGCCTGGGTGTCACTGATGCTCTTTGTCTGAAACTCATCAGTCATCAGCACATCCCTGCCCTGCTTTCACAAACCAGCCTTCAGCACCTCTGCCTTACAGGGCTGCAAAGGTTGATCTATAGTGGATGCTTGTGGTGAAAAAATCCCAGCCCTGAGGGTAAAAGGTGTTTTGGTTACGTTTTAGGGCATGTCAGCTGAACTCTGACACTGTGAGCCTTAGGTTGGGATTGTGCAAAAGAGAGACACAGTAAAGAAATAGTGGACTGGGGTCAAAGGTCACTGCTAACCAATAGGGTCACTAAGTTTCAGGTGGATCTCACCTGGAATACACAAACAAGGCTGTGGATATAGGGCGTAGCCTACATGACACACACTTTGTTTGCATAAGGTTGAGTGTGTAAAATACACGTGGAGATGTGCACTCTTTAATAACTTTGATAACCCCCTGCACAATGCCACACAAATGACCCAGGGGATGCCAACACACAACCCCACTGCCAATTACTTTATATACTGGTATATATTATAATGAATGTGTACTTAACACATTTAAGTGATAAGTTAACACATATAAGTTCAAATCACAATAAAATCACAGTCAAATCACATTTAAGTGATTTAAGTTATGTTTCAATTTTAATGTTCTTCTTTCTATGGCAGCTATTGAACAGTTAGCTAAAATGAGTATATTGTAAATTGAGAATATTGTGTTGTTCACTTGTCACAGGCTGTAGATGTAATCATGAGTATGAGAATGTGTCTTTTCTCAACACTTGTGCTGAATACACATGTGAAAAACAACAGACTACTGATTGTACAGTTGTGCCTAAATGACTGGAGCATACTTCCATATGCTCATTTTCCTTTCTTCTGAGACTGGTCCAGGGATGTATGCAAAAAGTAGTTGGTCCATGCAGTGATCATTTTTTTCCGAGGAACTGGTGTAAAAATACATTATGACATCCTGGAATTCCGGTTAGTGATACCCTTAAGCCTTAAATTCCTCCCACACCAGTGTAAATGTCACCTTGATCAGCTTAATTTCCAGTGAATTTCCAACAGTACACACAATCTACCATTGCCTCAGAGATTTTAAACAAAGCCTAGTTAAACCTAATCCACTGCCTTCACAGCAATGGTGACATTTCTTTGGCTGATGTAATATTTTTGTGTGGGACATCTTGAATAGTAATATCTAAGCCATACAACTATTTAAAACCATACCGCTGAAAATAACAAAAGTTGTTTAAAAAAGATTCATTTTTAAAAACTATTTGCAGGAAAATGTATATATTTCGAAAGACATATATGAGAATTTCCCCAAGGATCAATTTCAGTAACAGAACTCCTGTTTGTCTGTCCCTGTCACTCTCTTTCTCTCTGGCCAGATGATGAAGCTGGTGGTGCGCTTCATGTTGGGACTCTTCGTCCTCAGGGCTTCGGCGGCTGCACCCTCCAGACAGGGCCGGCAGGCCGATCTGGACACCTATGATTCTGCCAACTACGACGTGGATCTGGACAACCTGAACTTGGAAAACCAGGACCTCTATGACTATGATGACGGACTGACCATTGATGAACCTCAGGTAAGAAGTAACCAAGCCTTTAATGCACAAATATGGTCAGTGTTTAAAGAACATAGAAATTTCACTTTGGATTTGAATTTGGTCTAACAAAATAAGAGGTGTTTGGATTATTTTTTTCGTGCTTTCATCTTTGTATTTGACACAGTGGTCTGGATGGATTGCATGGAGAAGGAAATCTGTTTTTAGGACAAGATGTCATCATCTACATATAGAAAAGTTGTATGTTAAAACTATAAATCTAATATGATTATGAGGTATGAATTTAGAGAATTATAATATACGGTATTGTGCAATCATGGGGTATTTCCTTCAGTAGCTCCTAACTTTCATATTTAAAACTCAAAGATTAGTGTTTTGAGGATCAGTTTTGCAGCGCTGCCACGTTAACACGCCGCACTCTTTCATACTGGTGGGCATTTAGTTTTGAATGTCTGGCAGTGATAAAATCATAGAATGAAGATGAATAGATTTTCAAAAGTAAATAAAAGAAATTCTGAGACATCTTTGCCCATGACTAAAAATGTGTCCAAATCTGAACCACCACAAGCCAAAAAAACGAAAAATCCGGCAGCAGAGGGAAAGTTTCCTGGCTCTTGCTGTAGCAAAGCTATCCGTTCCACACCGCAATGCCTTGTCTGGAGAGATTAACGATCAAATGTGGCAATTCTTTCTAAAGCGGTTAAGTAATCTCATGAGACATTTTGGCAAAAGACACCCTATGCTAGTTAGCAAAGAGACTGAATACTTCAAGCAATTAAAAATAGAAAATGTGTCAACACATGATTGCATGTGAGTGTGTTTCTGAAAAAGCTCAATAGGCTGGTTGTTAAACCAATATCAAACATGAGGAAGCCCCATAACTTTGCCAAATCACTCATTCTGCCATTTTGGAACGTAACTGTATAGCAGCAGACGATGAACTGAGCTGTTTGTCAGACACAAATGTCCATCTTTTTCAAACTGTTCCATTAGAACGCCACCGCTGTTCCCAACCTTGTACTTGCACGAGCTAGCTGACACATGTGGAAAACAAGAGAGGCAAGCTCCCATCAGAGTTCTGTCATTGACAAGTTGCTCTCTCCTCGACAATCCACACTCCTCTCAAAAGCAAGTACATTCCCATTGACATACCCTGGTGACACAGTCCCATGCCTGGTTTTTGTTATCTTTATTAATACTGACCATAATTTTACACTTTGACAAAGGCAAAAATAAGGCACACATTTTCACAATTTAACTCACAAGACAGTAAAATGAGTTAAATTACCACAAATCAATGACATAACATGATGGAAGCCTTGTTGCATATGTATTACAATGCATATAGAAAGCAAAACGACACGTATTAACCCATTTTTTTTTAAACTGCAATGCCCTGGTTTTCTTGTGACCATCTGTGATCAATCTGCTACTTTGTTCAAGCCCAACTTTCGCAGATATTAGCCCCAAATGTAAAATTGCATTATGTCTTATTCCAGCTTTCTACAATGTGCCATGAAAAAGAACAATGCACGGCACAGGGTCTGACGCACCACTTGCCAACAATACCAACAGTGTGCCAAAGTGCGATGCTTAATCATGCTAAAGTGTGCAGAGCCTGTTCTCCTCTCTCTCTTTGCCCACTGAGTTACCCAAGTCCAGACAGTCTGCCTCACATTACAGTATTTTTTTTTTCAAATCACGAGACAGTGGGGGGAAAAATCTGGAAAGGACAGAATCAGGAAGAAGGGCAGACCTTGCCAAAAGTGCCCTTAAACTTAGACCAAGCTGGAAGTGATGTGGAGCGTCTGCAATGCAGGTTTGGAAGAAGAACACTAAAACAATTTTATTTTTTTTAGTGCAGCATACGTTCCAGTTTATTTCTCTCTTTTTTATATGAAATATGGCCAAAACTAGGCTGGACTGGTTACAGTGGATTGAATGTTTTTCAAAATGGATGTTAACGCCAAACCCAAAGAGCTGATCGTGATGTGCACTGTACTTGGGCAAATCCACTGCCTCATCTGCTCATTTAACCCACTATCTGTATATAAAATCAACACCGCCTACTTCCAACAGTAATCAATGAGTCACTCAAATGAATTGCATGTGATTCAGTGTATTTTGTAATGATTTAGCACAAAGCACAAAGGACACATAGATATAAACATGACTGAAATGCATCTATATATTTCAGAAATGAATAAAACAGACTGAACTTAGTCCAGTTTTAACTGTAATCAAGTCTGGAATGAAATCAGCTTGGTCAATGCCATCAATAAGCGTTTGGATTCACATGAACAATCAGTAAGGGACACTCTGGAAGGGAGGTTTCCTGGGAAAAATGGGGAAAGGGAGACAGATCTTTCCTTAGAATCCATCACTTAGCTCTTCTCTGTCTAGATGACTAATGGTATATGCTGTTCTTGCATCCAGTCATTTGAAAATGGTCAAAATAAGAGAGACCTGTGGCTTGGAAGTCCTTCCAATGTCCCTGTGGAGGAATTGTGTATACTCTCCACTCTGAGTCAAGGTACTGGGTAGCCCCTAATTCCTTCGCTCAGGGGTTATCCCTGCGGTTCAACTGCTACAGGAGAAACCCGTCATTTGACCCAAATTGGAAATGCAGATGGCAAAACAGCAGACCTTTTCAGGGGTGCACCAACAAAAGAACGATGAATATTGTAAAAGATTTCCAACTGTTGACCATCTTGTGACCATAATTTTTTAAGACAGGCATAACTGGAAAAAGTAGCTTAGCATTTAAAACATAATGGAGAATTGCTTTTCCAGTGAGTCAGCTGTTACTGTCAAGTGAACAACTTCTAAGGAGAAAATTTAAAGAATTTCTGACACATTTGTTTTAAGTGTGTTGGTCCACACGGTGCTGAGGTAAACCTTATTTTTTCTTACTGATCTGCTTTTCTTTTTGATTAGCAAGCTAGCTACCTGCAGCCAGCTACCCAAAACATTAAAGAAGTGGAACAAACATGACAGTAAACATAGCTTTCAAAGGGAATACATTTTTTAATTATTGTAAATAATACAAAACAGTGTTGATGAAAAAAATACACATCTCAATAACTTTTCCCCCTTTTATTACACATGAGGCTACAGTAACAGCTCTTCAACCAGAGAAGCATTATCGGTGACACAAGTGGCTCCCTGTCAGAGATGGCAATTTCATATTCTATGCTATGATCTTATCCAGAACACGAATATAAACTTCAGCTTTGCGTGATCAAGATTTTGGCTCTTGCTTCTAGAGTCCCTTTGCCAGTTAAGTCAATCAAGTCAAGATATAGTCAAAATGTAAGGTTGATTTTACTTAGATAATGCATGATTATGTTAGGGCTGTAATAGGATGGTAGTGTAGTGCAATGACTGAGCATGTCATTCAAAGGTTCCAGTTTTCTGAGATAGTGTAGTTCTACCGTACCTTTGAGCAAGGTGTTTCATGTAAATTACTTCAGTGAACATCCAGCCATACAAATGGACAATGCGGTTTGTCATTTTCTTCCAGTCTTATGACCTGTAGTTCATGTATTGCATGTGGAATGCACTATTTGTTTGTTCTTTCAGTTTTTCTAATACCACTTATACTATTCAACTACTACAGGTAGCCTACTGTGACATCTATGACTACAGCATGGTTGGCACATCCATAAAACCCATCTCCAATCTGCCTTTTACAAGCAGATATTCAGGAGTGACTGTTGGCCCTCCAATTTGAAATACATCCTCTAGAGACTGGATACCACAAAAAAACATTATTCAGATTTTCATGAAACAATTGATGCAGCTTAATACTATCCCCCTAACCTTTTAGTTATTCAACCATTTTCATTAGCATAACCCTACTGTAACCTCAAAAGATACTTCCTCTCCACACAAACAATTTACTTTGGGTGTTCCACAAGGACCTGTCCTTAGCCCGATGAAATTCATCTCATAAACATGCTCCTTGTGGATTGCTTAGCATAGGGTGGATATTGTTCTTCATGCTGCCTGTTTCCAGCTGTACAATTCTCCTGCATCAGCAATGGTCTTGTGCTCTCGCTGTTGTGTTGCCTGGAAGAAATTAGAACATGGATCCTCTTCAACTTTCTCCTGCAGAATACTAATAAGACAGAGGCTATGCTGTTTGGATCCAAACACACACTATAAATCAAAGTTTTCTGTAATCCATTTCAATGATTGTGATATTTATATTTTGTAAGGAATCTTGGAGACATTATTGACCCTTAACGTAAGCCTTACCTAAGCATTATTGACCCTTAACTTGACCCTTATGTAAATAAGTTATGAAAAGTGTTGCATTTTATGAAATTTTGCCAGGCTAATGTTAGACAATCCTGTTATGATTAATTTTTCAATATCTGTATTACACATCTGGTGTTTTGCCTAAATCATCCTTTCACAACGTAGAAGTTGTCCAAAACTCTGTTGCTCTTCTTCTTTCAAGAAATAAATCCACCATTTTATTTGAGTTCTGAATCAAAAACATGCTTCCAGGACTATATACATGGGGGGATTTAAACTCCCTCTCTTAATCAAATGACATGCCTAACTTTCAACTATACACATATCTGCCAACAGTTTCAATCCCTGCCCAAGCTTTTCCCTCTAAAAGAGAAAAAGACATTTTACCAATTCCCAGAAAATACAGTGCTCAATTTATTATGTCCTGACAATGTCTCTGCCATACTGCAAATGGAGGGTACCATTAGTGACACACAACAAAATACTTTTGAGTGTTATAAACTGTGGCAGTGATGGAGATTACTAGGTGGCGCAAAGTCAGTTCCTTGTGCATAAGGGAAGATAGAGCACATGTGCTATAAGGTTCTGAGGCTTCTTCCACACACACCTGTTGGCTCAACATACAGATGGATGACGTGGATAATCACACTCACACACCACGTCATCTCCACTTTGTCCTGTGCTGCATAGCGTTTATGTTTAAATCATTTTCCAGTAATTCTGTAGCTAGCTTTTAGACATGTGCTGTTTATTTCCTTCTCATTAATGCTAAATGACCACTTTAATTTGTAAAACAGCAGGGTTTCTCCATCAGACAAAATAGATGCACATATTACACATCTGTAGTTATGCTGGCACAGCAGTGCAGGGATTTCCAAAGCATGCTATACATGTCAACTGCACAGTTTTAAATGCAACTCTCGCATAAAATAAAGAGCGTGCTTGCTAGGAAAGCAACATAATGCTCATGATCACACAAAGTTACTTAAAGTTATAAAGCTGTTTTTGAACAGTTATCTAGCTGTTTTAATGGTTAACATTTGCACTTCTTTGACAATGGTTACACTGCCAAATCCATAACAACATATTTAAATAATAAAAGTACAGTAGTAATTATATTACCCAATCTAAGGTAATATATTCAGAACAGGATGATTTATGCTTACTTGAACTTAATCAATACAAGTCAGGAGGTTGGATTTACATTCACAGAATTCAGTACAAGTGAATTACATCAGATGTAATGGTAATGAATGTAATTATGAATAATAATTATTTGGCTGCATAAATAAAATCTGTTAAATGCAAGTTCACATCAATGTGAATTAATTCCACATCTGGTCATTTATGACATCACAAAGGATATCAGTTGTGCAAAGCATTTACTTAATTAAACCCATGCACAAGTTTTCTTTCGGCTAGGTGAGTGGAGGAAAGGAAAACATTACACTGGGAATTGATAAAGTCTCAAAAATCCAAACAAAGATCTTTGTGAGAAATGTTGGTTCCCTTTTGTACTGTGTTCTGTTGCACTTGGCATTTCTTAGCTGTGTGATAATGGTTTCCTTAATTCAAGCTTGGAAGTGACAAAATGACATTTCTACTTGAAAGTGACAATTGCACTGATGCCATATAAAATTGCTGTTTACAGTTCAGTATTTGTATGTAAAATTTGTGTGGAAGTGGAAAGAACTGTTACACTATTAAAAAAGGTAATATAATATTGGCACAGGTGCATATTGCTTGAAAAATAGCTGTAAGAAAAGGAAAGGGTCTCCATAAAAATATTCACAAAACTTAAATGAAGTTAGGCAAAGGCAAAGTTCACAACAGTGTGTACATTCTGAAAATAAACACAAGCATTGATTAAAGCAATGTTTGCTTCTATACAGGAAATTGTTCTCACTGTGTAACTTCTACACAGTAACTAATAGAACTTGCTGTTGGAGCCAATGTAAATGCACTTGACTTATTTGAGACACAGCAAGTTGAATGTTCATGGAAAGTACAAAATGATCAAATTTTTATTTTCCTACATCAAGGACATTTGTTAGACACTCTAATCCAGAGCAATTTACAAGGCAATGTCTATAATTCCTCTTCCTTCCAAAAACAGGGTAATTACATTTTTCACTTCAAATGAGATGGCTAGGTAACTTTGGGAAGACAACATCAAAATATCCCAAACTAAACTGAAATCTGAAACAGGAGAATCAATACCTACTTAAATCTCCATGTTTAATCATTTTCCTCCATTTTGCAAGCTTCTTCATTACAGATGACTCAGCCATCAGTGACAGCAAAAAATGTTTGAAATGAAGTTCTCAACTGACCTTTGACCTTGTAGGCAAACCCAGATCTACTGATTGGCAGTTATTGCAGGACCTCCATGTTCTTCCAAATTCAGACTCAGGCCTAGACATGTTCTGCTGGAAAGATGCAAACACATGCACATACAGACTCCCATCCACAAGCTTTTGCAAAGACTTTTCCACATACACAAGAAGCAAGATGGCGTACACTATCACTTGATGTCATTAAAAGAACCAAGGGGAGCTCTGACAAGACCATGTTCCCCCACTTATCAAATACATGTTAAAAGCATTGCAGTGAAAGTTAAGAGGTTTTTTTAAAACATACAGTTTTGGTTGAGCAATGGTGCAGTTCTGTTTAGTTCTAAAACCTGAAGTTTTTCAAAAACCAATATCAAAATTACACACGTGAAGGCAAGTTCAAAGATACATATGTACATAGTACTGGCTTGTTATGCTCAAGATTTACGCTTATGAAGCAGCAAATACCAACAAAATCCAAAACAGAAGAGGAGATATCAGCTGGTGTTGCTGTCAATCTGTAATTTGTGACCCAGGCCGTGTAACCATATAACCATATAACCATTAAACAATCATTAAAACTGTCTCCATTCTTTTGGTGCAGCAGTCACCCATTATTTGACTTTAAAACATAACTTACACATATAAAAACATACTGCCACATTAAAATGGCTACCTGCTTAAAAGGGTTTTTTTTTGTTGTACCCCAGGTAGACCCAAAAATGTGTTTATCATCCCACAGTGGTAGACCTCCAACATGTCCTACCTGTCACACCCACACACACACACACACACACACACACACACACACACACACACACACACACACACACACACACACACACACACACACACACACAAACACACACAAATCTTAGCTTTAACTTTCTAGCTAGATTATTTTCCCTAAACACCCAGTGCAATAATGTGGGGCACAATTCTATTGTGCTCATTCATCCCTGTACAATTATGCATCATGAACAAAGAATATAAAAAATGTCAATATAGTAAATTGGTTACTGGCTGTATCATTGCATGAAATCTGTATCCTTTCTCGAGAAAGATTTGCACTTCTCAGAGTGCATGCCTGGGAACTCTCAGGGGCTAACAGCACTGAAATATGGTTTTTCTGCTACCATGAGTGTCTTGGTTCCACAAGGACCACTGCTCACTGGCAGAGTACTTCAGACTTTCTAGTGTCAGAGAGTGACTGCTCCTACTTGTCAGCAGCACACTACGTGTGTACAGGGCCCCCATGTGGCCAGGGTTGGAACTACAGATTGTAGCTGTACAGAGCACTGTGAGCATGATGCTGTGTTGGCAGTTTGTAAAGGCGTGTCCTTCACTGGCAATTCAAACATGCACATGATTTACTGCAGGGCTCAGTAGTTACACCTCAAAGCCTCACTACTACAGTTCTAAAACATTGCCCAGAATATTTTCCAGCTGTCTTGAACCACATAAGGTAAAAAAAATGCAGCTTTACTGAATTTTGTGCACAAAATGAGCAAAATTAAAGTATGTTCTTTGAGTTTTTTACCAAATGCACATGAGATGGATTGATATGGATGTGATATGTTGACGCATCTTCTTGTTTAGCCACTAAAAAAATCAATGAATGTATAAAACATACAGTATATTGCTTATGGAATGTTAAAAAGGAGGAAACAGTGGTATGAAGTGGAAGTTAGATGCCATTAAACCACACCTGAACAGTCATACTACAGTTTTTTTTATGCATTTCTGTGAAATCAGTTGATGAACCGGTGTCCAGATTCTTGCTATTCACAAGTTAAATCAATTTTGAATTGAACATGGCTCCATAATGTATATGTCATACAACGGAATTGATACTGGTGGTGGAACATGACGACAGAGCAGAACACCATGAGAGAAGACAATGACATATCAGCTTAGTTTGGCTATTTGTGTGTTGGAGGTCAATCACCAACTCTGAGTACAGTACCCTGCACCGCGAATGATCCACATGACCGCCCCAGCAGACACTGTGAGTAAAAACGTGTTTCTGGTTGTAGATAGAGATCGGCACATTGGCCCCAATGGTGGACGGTTACGAGGGACCTGCTGCCTCCCTGGAGGAAGAAGAAGAGGAGGAGGAAGAAGAGGAGGAGGAGGAAGAGGAGGAGGAAGAGGTGGAGGAGAGGGTGGAAGAGGTTCCCCTGAAGCCCCTCACCCCAGGCACCGTGACAGCCCCTGGGGACAAAAGCATCCTGATGGGTCCCGATACGCAGGGGGGTGAGTGACCCACCCGTCCATGATTCTGTCCCACTAACCTCCCACCAACATCACTCTTCACCTTAACACGATACCATTCATCCACATCACAGTTCAGCTGTATACCATTCACCCATATTACTGTTCACCTCTCTGCTTCAATGAACTCTCATCCCCCATACAACTCACCTACATCCCCACATCTGTGCCAACCCTCTCCAAAATTCCATTTATCTTAACGTCTGTGTCAGCTTCACACCCATCCCAACATCTGATCACCTTTAAAATAACATACATGTTCCTCACTTTGCTCACTTGTCTCAAACCTCATGCACCCATCTGTAACACTACTACTTCACAGTTTTCCTTGAACTGCTTTGAATATTATGTTATCTGTTCACCTGCTCCCAGGAGTTTCTCCACACATCTGCCACCACACACCTGTCTAAGCATCACTTTTCTGTTTAAAAGTCTGGTATAACTCTACTCACTCCTTACTGAACTCCTTCTCAACTGTTTAAAGCAAGATTCTCTGTTTCCATTAAAAAGATGGACAGTCAAAGAGGCTCTGATGAGGTGATACACAGAGGGGAGTCAACAGTACCATAAAATAAAAGGACAAGCCCAGAAGGCTCTTCATAAGGCCTCCAGAAGACAGTAAAACATCAATTATATGTGTTTCATAAACAGAGAAATGCAAATTCTTCAAAAACATTTGACATTTGGTGGATATCAGTGAATGCCTGTGATCGCACTTCAGGACACATTTTGACTTCTTTTCTTACTGAATGTTTTAAACTATGAGTTTAACAACACAACCTCCAAAGTACTTATGAATTTAGAGTATGTATGGACATTCACTGCCTTTTGCATGGTACCTTACAGAGGAGCCTGCAGATATCAATGCTAATGATAATGCAAATCTTAATGGTATGCACAGTGTGTACAGATGTCCAGCTGCAGGCAGCACTGGTACCATAAAAATGTTTTCCCACTCTTACGTCTTCACCCAGGCCTGCCAACCTGTTTGCTCTGTACCTGCCTGGGGGGGTCTGTCTACTGTGACGACGTGAAGCTGGAGATGATCCCACCCCTGCCGAAAGAAACCACCCACTTCTACGCCCGCTTCAACAAAATAACCAAGATCAACAAGTCGGACTTTGCTAACATGAGTACGTGCAAGTGCCGGTGTTCCACTGTGGTAGGATGGCTGGGTTTCATGGTCAGCTAATAATAATACCTGAGTGGTTGGGCTGTCAGGTTACCATTAAAGTATTCATTCTCAGTGCATTGACCTGTCTTATGGACCACTGATGTTAGCATTGTCCAGTTAGTCAGAATGATTTCCTCACCTCGTTATGCGACAGTGAGACCTGTGGCCAGTCTGGCCATTCCAGTCCAACTGTACCAGTAACATACTGCAATTACTGCAGTCCTCCAGTCCAATAAGTAAACAGCGGGAGTATTGAGTGGCTGGATAAACACATTACAGGCAACATTATGCAAGTCTGTGCTGTCCTGAATCAATGAACAATATTTTAAGGGTTTGAGATACAACTAGGCACTCCAAAAAAAAAATAATAGAAGTAAGAGATGTTCCTAAAATAAATTTTCTCCAGTAAAGTGAACATCTGAACAACCAAGCCCTACTCACTGAAAGGATTAAATATAATAGGATGGAATCACATACCATAGTGTTCACATCCTCATGGACCTGTGTTGTTTTATTTGGCACTGCAGACAAGCTGAAGAGGATTGATCTGACCGGCAACCAGATCTACCGGATTGATGAGAACGCCCTCGCCAGCCTGCCGGCCCTGGAGGAGCTGATTCTGAGGGAGAACAGCCTGGCACAGCTGCCCGCGCTGCCCCCCTCCATGACCCTCATCGACGCCAGCCACAACAAGCTGGGCAGCAAGGCCATCCAGAGAGAGGCCTTCAGGGTAAGAGGAAAATGAGCTACCACAAAAACAGGAAATGTTACAGCTTATTTAAATTAAACAGATGCCTTGCTGTAAATCACACAAATTATGTTTTGCCATGTTTATTATTTTGTAGGATATGACCAACCTGCTGTACCTCTACCTGACTGACAACAACATCGACCACATCCCCCTCCCACTGCCCCACAGCCTGCGCTCACTTCACCTACAGGTAATCCTGTTACTGTCTCAACACTGCCCTCTAATGGCCATGAACAATGTTCTCAATACTCTGTCTCAAATGGCAATCTCTATTCTATTTACTCAGACCAGGAGTCACTGTGTAATGGTTTTGTATGGAAACTTAGTTCACTGAAGGAAGAAGTGAACTGCGAACATCGGGGAACTGCGGTTCAATGTTATATGAGTATGGGAACCCGAGACAATGAATATGAGACCACTGGTTTTAAAATGGAGAATAGGTGGAGCTGGTGTTTGTAACTTGAGTTTAAAACCACGGAACCGTTGCGTTATCGAGCCATACGGTACAGCACTCACGCCTTTGGTGCTGCTTTAGCACGTAATAAAGTGCTGCACATAAATTCCAAAACACATAAAATCACCAGCTGCCCGGATATTTCTTTCCATTAAATGTGTTTCCATTGTTTGTCATGGATGGTGTCTGTGGGTGGATCAAATGGCTGGTCATGCTCTTGCCACACCTCAAACAATTATGCATCGACTGCTGTCTATCCTGTGTATTCTTACCCACATGCAGAAGACCTTTATGATTGCGTTTGGTCTTTTGCATCTGTGAAGTTTATGGGTGCTGTTTGTTACCAAGGCAACTTACTGAATGGTTGTTTTTATGAACCGTCGCTCTCAGTTCATAAAAAATGCCACTGAAAACAATTTGGTGATCATTTCGGTCCTGCAAACAAAGTCACTCACTGCGTCTTAGTTCCTATGGTTTTAGGTTAGGCCATTCATGAACATGCTCAATTTCAATGAATACCACAATAAGCTATCTAAAATATTTAGACAGTAAAAATAAAATATTGTTTGTACAATGCTTTAGGATCTTTGTAACATAATTAATAATTTGAGTATATATTATTTGTCAATGATATTTTAGGCGATTTAGGTTTTTTCTAATTGGTTCTCCCTCACATTGCAGAACAATAATATCCAGATGATACACGAGGACACTTTCTGCAACCTGAACGATGTGAACTATATTCGCACCGCACTGGAGGACATCCGACTGGACGGAAACCCTGTCAACCTCAGCAAGACTCCACAGGCCTATATCTGCCTGCCACGTGTTCCCATTGGGGACCTTATCTAAAACAACACACACACAAAACATACATACACTCACATGCACACACACACGTGCACACACACACAAACATACACACACACACATTTACCTACCCCATATACCCACCCATCAGAAACCACATCTAAACACAAGCACTCATCTACTTTCCCTATAAAACCTTCAGATACCTCACCTATAAACATACATTCATGCGCACACATTTACATAGTGTACATCCACCATTCCTGCAAATTAGTTACACTAACACAAGCACATTCACACAAAAACAGGAGACAAGACAACATATGAAATAATTTCTGTCAAATTTGTTTTAGAGGTAATGAGAAAAAGTATATATTTTTACTCTGTTGTGTTCTTCAATACAAAACTTACTCTGACATTAGTAAAAATATTTTTATGGAACTACACATGATTTTGTAAAAAAAAAATTGTTTTACAATTATGTTAAAACCTTTTTTAAAAAAGCCCTGAAATCAGTAGGATGACATAAGACAGAGCATACTGCCTCCCATTGAACAAAACTGAAGGCCTAATATAATAAAGGAAGCTTTTACACATACTGAGCTGTTGTAAAGTCTGTAATATAAAAATATTTACTCTGATTTTTTTTACATGAACTTCGAAATTTGGTATAATACAAAGCAAGGTATTATTTTGAGCATACACTGCTTTGTTAAATTTAAAAAGAGGTATGACTCACTGGGTGGGGTATGGTTTGGATAATTACAGCCTTTGTGTGCTTTGTATTGAAATACCACATTTGAATAAAGTTGTTTTAATGACCTCTCTGAAACAGGAGCAGCTTAACGTCTTCATTGTTAACTGATTTGTGGAGAGAATAAAAAGACTATTAAAGCTTTGCAAATATATTTAAAGGGACACTCAGGCAAAGGTTAGTTGAGGAATACTTTTATATTTGCATTAAACCATGCAAATCACTGGTTATGAGCCAATGTATTAAATGTGGCCTCCTTTGCTACACATGAAAATGTAGCCTGTGAAATATCAGTCAGAAAATCATCCATGGCTCAAGTAATAATAAATAATCTTCATTTTGGGCTGTTTAATGTACTTATTCATCATTGTTTCTGTTGAAGACTACATGTACAAGTATGTTACCAATGGAGGAGGGAGCCAGCAAGCTGTTCATTGTGAGCTTTCAATTGTCCGTCTACTTTTGAACAATGATAGACACAATACCTGCCAATTATTCCTACAAAGTATGCATTCATGACAGAATAGCCAGCTGTGTATAGTCACTTCCAACTGAAGTTCTGCCAACACAAGATAGTGATAATGGTTAGTCAGGAAAAAAGTGAACATTGGTATATTACCATATTACATACCCAGAGTTGGCCAGCAGTATGCCACAAGAGATACTGATTTTTTCAGGTTCATGTTTAAGAGCTAAGTGAGACTACTCTGTTGGCACCAGTCTAGGGCTGATTCTCTCTCACTCAAATAATAAAACTACTATGTTGAAAATTACCATGAGGCTGTTCTTGGATAAGCAATTATATCATATTTTCATCTTCACAAATATGAGGTCGATTGTGCAGGTAACCATCAACCTCTAAATTATTATGAATGATTTAAAATGGGATTTGAACATGCAGCTACATTCTTTGAAAATGGAAAAAAAAAAATGTAGCAGTCCCTTGCCATTCTGGCTTGATAAAATGTTAGACAAGAGTGTCTGGGAGAAGTGTCCTCACCTAAGCTGCACCCTATCATGTTTAACTACTGTCCTGTGTCTCCCCAGGAGTGTCCTGTCATGTTCCAGTGCTGCCCTATCTCTACAGGCATGTCCTGTCATGTTCCACCACTGGCATTCTTTCTCTATCTCCAATCTCTCATTTGCCAAGCTGTTTCCCATGAATGTGACAAAAGGCAATACTTCCAAAACTAGTGTCCATTGAGCAGAGGTGTTTAGAAAACAGAATTAATAAACATTAATAACACCTTATTGGTTATTCAATGAGTGATCAATATTGTAATTTAGCATTTGTCGCGACAAACCAGCTAATTGTAGATCCACCATGATTATTAAGACAGTAACTTTTAAAGTTATTTGACTTTCGGTGTCACCCATCATTTAATGTTGGAACTTCAAAGAAATACCCTACCAAAATAACTGAGTAAACCAGAGAAATCTTTGAGTATACGAGCGCATCCGGGTAACGTCTACGTTATGGCCACGTTGTCTGGATAGTGAATTGATTGGCTCTTACCATTTCGTTTCGTAACACATGACTCAAGTCACGCCCACACTCCAAAGTTCTCGTGCACGTATCACGCGTTTTGTATTCACTTCAGAAAACATTTCAGTCGAGTCAGGCTCGAGCAAGGATTTGCCAGGAAACAGCACAGCTACGGTATTTTGGAATTTGTTTTTACTCACTACAGGAAAGGCACATTGTTTTTAAATTGTCCTGGCTTAGAGGCAATATAATTACAAGTCCTGACATTCAGTTGAAATTTCGTAAGGGGAGTTGGCTTTCGATACTAGCTAGCGAAACAGCTAGCTTGTTTGCTAACTCTGTGCTGAGTGAGTGGACTAGATTGAGTTATATTGTTTGGTAGAATGTGTATGGATGCAATGGATTGCAAACGAAGTTGTGATGAACTGACTCCCTGGGCTTGTCGGAGACAAAAATGCACAAAATGGCGGAAGAAGATGGTTTTCTGTGGTGAAGGAGAAAAACCGCTGAAGAAATGGAGGACCGACAGTGCCACGATTAGGAAACGTAGGCCTAAACGGAAGACCTACGACACACAGGCGTGCAGCGTCAGCTTTGCCAGTCGCTACAAGGCCAAGAATATTTCGGCGTTTATGAAATTAAGAAGTGGAGTCATTCCATCGGGGACGATGGCCCCAGATAACACCACGCAATATTTGATGCATATTGTGTATCAGGACCTTTTGAGCGACGACGACGACACATTTTCCAGCGGCAATCTTAATGCTGTGATAGACTTTTCGGGACGCGGCCAAAATTGGTCGATATATGGGGATGTCTCCACCCCGCAGCATGTATACAGTTCTCTGGACTCAGTTTACGAAAACACCTTGGAATTTCAAGAAAGAGACTTTGAGAACATGTTCCAGATCTACAGTGACTCCTGTTAACGAACTCTAAGACTTTGTAAACGGACCTTTGAGTTGACTCTTAAGACCTCTACTACAAAGGTGTGGGGAAGATGTACTAGCATTTTGTGTTAACGTGGCACATTTGAATGTAAAAGAGTGATTCTGAGTTATAATTATTGGAATTTAAATTTGATTGTGTGTAATCTGTGTTGGGAATTTGTAACTTAAGCACTATGTTAGATAATGTCACTTTGTTTTAAAGACATCTTTCCCCTCAAGAAAAGAGCTACTTAGAGAATGATTGTTGTGGGTTTTCCTTGTCTCGCAGTGACGCACCTGCCGCGGTCTGTCTGTAGAGGGCGCTCTCCCGCATCTTGCAGACCGCAGTGTCACTCAGGCAATTCAACTCTGCCTTTGCTGTCGTGGCCTCCAGGTAAACCTGTCACATCGTGATACAGAGTGGCATGTGTAAATGAAACACCGTTGCATCCAGTTGATCTATGAACTTGTGACATGGGGCAGATATAAATACAATTTTAAATCTAAAATGTTTGAAAGTAGTTCATTTCACTTGAAACTTAATGTCTAAATGTGATCTGCTTCTTGCTTACAGATTCGCTTCATGTGATTGCACAGTGCAGGGCCTCATGATCTGTGATTTCTGCAGGCCACAGAACCTTAACTACCAACCTTTCTTTTCCCAAACTAGGTTTTGCACAGCGGCTGGTCTTTGACTGCAGCTCTTGTGGCCTCTCACATGGGTAAAAGTTTATTTTCCTGTGTTTTGACTGCATGTCTCTTCCAGCAGATCAGTTTAGCTCCCATTTGTGGTTGTCCAGTATGTTCCGAATGGAATATGGTAATGTGTGCAAGTTTTTTTTTTGTAGGTGTTTCCCGGAGACATTCTGCAAGGCAGTGCAGGGTGCAACTCTCATCAAAGTGGTGGTCATCAGTCATTTTATTTAATTTGCTTCATAATTTCCAGGGTAGACATTTTATGCATCCCATTTAATTCTAGGTGCTGTCTGAGGATGGTTATCTCCAAACTTAGAATACACTTTAATTGGAAGTAAACTGCTTAAATTACTTTGCCTGAGATAATTCTGGACAAGATGGCAAGAATGTTTTGTTAAATGACCACCAGGCTGCATATAAAATAAGGGACTTTCAACTGTAATCTAATAATAAAGACCTTGAGTCTTTGATTCATTTTTTTTCTTGGTCACATTTTTATGTCAGTCCTGAGTTGATGATTTTGAATTATCAACCAATGAGGACACATTTTAGTGGAAGTTGGTCTAAACTTTGATGAAGATGTCATGAGTGTAGGAGTAAACTCCACTTCTCCACCCCAAACTGAAAAGTATTCCAGGCATCCATGAGTGAGGAGAGTTAATGTTTGAACTAATGGTACCTAACTTTAGGTAATCCTACCCCTGCATCAAAGTTTCTAATAAAATAAAACTTTTGAAAATATGAATTTGTTTTGGTGTTTTTTTCATTTGCTGTAATAGGTTTGTCTGTGCTAGCTTTTCAGATTGAGGCACTTTTTAATGTGGACTCGAGGTCCGTCAGCTGGAGGAAGAGTACTAAAAGTACTGGTTTTTAAAGTATAAAATGAGTATACAGTCTGTCCGCCTTATCTGTGGGTTTGGCATCCACGCAAAACCGCAGTTTGAAAATGTTTTTAAAAATCCAGAATATTCTCAAAAGAACATTTGAAATTCCTGTGCCAGCATATGCCGGAATACTGTAGTCAGTATGATTTATGTGGGTTTTAGCTGTTCTCAGTAGTACATATAGGTGGGGTTTCAAGTTATGAACATACACAGGGTAAAATTACATCGTTTTATGAGTCCTGAGCATCCGAGGATTTTGCACATCCGCGGGGGTCCTGGAACCATATACCTGCGGATAAGGCGGGCCGACTAATTAGAAGAATGAAACTGCTAATGTATTGGGAAGTGTTCTAGCAGTCATGCAGGTTTTGCAGGTGGAGTCTATGCCGTGATTTAAATGTTTGCAAGCAGCTTTCAGGGTTTGGTCATTGTGGTATGGGTGTGATTACAGCTGCAAGGGGAAAGGGAACCATCTGAAGCAGTCACCTAATTGTATGCTTTTAGTCTGACAGGCCTTGGCTTTATCCCCCCCCTACTGATGCTCTGGATCCATAGTTCTCAGGAAAAAATGTCGACAACACTCAGGAGCTTATAAGTGCAAAGGTTCATTGTTTAGAGACTAAGGTGATTACTCTGAATCCCCTTTTGTTCGTGTTTCATATTCCCATAGACACTGATCCTGAATCTGCATCCTCCCCTTGCTCAAGTGGTTGGAGTTGAATACGGTGATCCCAGGACAGAATTCAGTTTCAGGGATATAGAGGCCATTCTTCATTTATGTGTTTGATGAGCTAGTTTTGTGGATGCTGGTTTTGGCATAACATAACCTTGCAGGTACTTGGTCATTGAGTTTGTGGTTTACTGTACAAGTATTTGGGGAATTGTGATTATTGTTCAGAATGAAGTTCCATTATCATAATGTTGTTGTCTTTTTATTTTAGTTTGCTGTGGTTTAGCATAAAGTCCACGTAAGTGAAGACTTGTAGTTATGGTTACAGCAGTATTGGTTATTTACAGTAGTTTACTGGTATTGTCAACAATAATTATGCTTACTAGTGGCACATGAGTAAAGATCTTGAGTGTATAGTGGAGATGCCATGTGTGTGCAAACAATAATTGCCATAGTGTGTGTGCGATAATGTGAGAGCATTATGCATATGAATGGAAATGTTTATACAGCAGAAGAGATTTTGACCTGCATAATCTGGACTGCGGTTAGGGTGGGCCTGCTGTTTACTCAGGGGCATGTGAGATGGCGGTCCAGTCTGACAACCATGCAGACTGGTTTCACTGTTGGGTGTATAGGGAGTGGGGGAGGGTGTACAGTTGAGATTAAAGCTGGGAGAAGTGAAGCTACACAAATGCGGGGTGAGGGGAGCATCTGGTGTTTACGTGGTAAGCCCTTAACTGGATTCTCTGACTATCAGAGGCGGCTTTAAAGAACAGCTTCTCATCAGTGGGGCCCTGGAGTGTCTGACAATGAATCAACTTTACAGAGTACAGCTTTTTGCTGCTTAAAGGGTTTGTTAAGAATTGTTAAATTGAGTAAATATGTAGAGTGCCTTTTTGAACAGCCTTTTTCAAGCAGATTACTGTATAAAGTGAGGTGCATCACTAATGACGATTTGAAAACTAAATGCCCATAGCAGCAATATTATCAGGGTAGGTGTGTCTCAAGTTTTTTTGTACACACAGCTCAGCCATGCATTCAATTGACATGGAGCCTGTTTTTTTTTATTAATGGGTTTAAAATGCATGTTGAACCTTATTTCCTTTTTGTAACCAGCAGAGGGAGCCCTTAGCACATGCTCTAGAAGTTTTCAAGAGCAGGGTATTTAATTGTTTTGCACCCAGTTCTGTCTGAATGGTAGTAAGTTAACCTTTTTGATGAATACATGTATTTTTTTATTGTAAGATTAAAAGCTATGCATGATATTGGATTTGTACTGTATTACAGTGATTGGCCTGAATGACAGGATAATAGTAAGGATCCCAAGAATGTGATCTACACTTGACTCATATATTACAATTGAATGCACAGTTCAGGAAATCTAAAGGTTCTGCAATATCAAATCATTTGGAGTAAAATGTAAGCCTCACAAAGTCCCAGAGGGAGGCACATGGAAACAGAGCATCATGGGAATGTGTAGGGCGGAGGGCAGGGGTTGTTGGGATGGGAGGATTAGATGTAATAAGTATGTGTTAAAAGCAGCCACTCGTGATATCTTTCTACCACATGCTTTCCCTCTCAGGCACTGTCTGCCAGGGCCCAGTGACACAGACAGTACCCCGTCTGGCTTCCAAGTCGGCATGTCTGTACAGTTTCATGTCATGTAGCAGTTCATTTATTTCCTCATTCTCATGGTTCCAATAGAACAGGAATGTTACTTTTTTTGCTTGTTCTTTACAATGTGTTTTTCCTCCTCACAGGGAATGTTCAAATGCCCTACATTCACATGTAAAAATATGTACACATGTAAAAGTGTTGTTATTTTCCATGTGTCCAGTATAATTATTTGACATGATCAGTTTCTGATGAGCATGGTGTTATGGTAACAGTAATGTCCAGTGCTGTCCAGGGGTGGACAGTTCTGGTGGCATGCCAAAGAAGTTTCAGGATTATGCTCTCTCTGAACCCAAAGCTATATAATTTGATTAATCATTAGGCTTAATGCCTGCAGGGCGTGATGTGTTGTAGGCACTCACTATTTCACCATTCAGAATGAATGGTCAGGATTAGACCCCTGAAGTATCACGTCAGTCATTATTTTTGCAGCAGATGACATATTGTCGTTTGACAATGGTATTGCATTTTTCAGACCATATATGGACATTTCATTGAAATTGTGATTTTTTTTTTGGCTGGCAAAGTCAAATTTCTGTCTTCCTCATAAATCAATTTTCCACATGCCATGAAATCTGTTCTTGCATATTTTACAAATTTGATGTAGTTATCCTGTTAAGTTACAGAAGTGACGTAGTTATCCTGTTTGTAAAATTACAGAAGTGATGTAGTTATCCTGTTTATTAAGTTACTGAGCAAATGAGGGGGCATCATTTTCCAGTTAGTTCCATGAAATACCATGTCATCACCCTCTGCTTTCATTTTTTTGGACAACAGGCTGTGAAATTGGCTGGATGGAGCCCCTGATAATTGACTCAGAATGAACAAAAACCAGGTGCGTCTCTGGCATTTCAGGAGCTGGGTTGCCTACAACATTCATGGACAGGCATCTAGCACATATCACTCTGCCTTTCTGCTTGGCCTACTGATATCTCACAACAGGTGCTCTCTCTCTGTTGCTGTCTCCACTTATTTGACTTTGGTTAGGCTCACTTTTTCTTTACAAATCGCCATGGCCTGTTTCTACCACTGGGTGGCACTGCAGTGTCACACAGTGCCAACAGGCAATAGACCTGTTTGTTCACAGGGGCTGTTGCAGATCAGTGTTAGAGATGACGGCGGACGAGGTGTTGATTGTCATAGTTCCTCATCTGGATCTGTGGTATACACATCTGTCCTGAAGAATGGTGTATTTCTGTGGGTTTAAACGAGGGGTCGACAGGCCTCTATACACAGATGGGATTAGACATGCAGATGGCAGCATGTTTTTTCTTTGAGTAGAATGTGATGCAGGGTAGCGTATCTGCAGTTTTATTGAAATCCTTAAATATTGTGTCAGCTGTCTGTACTTTATTTTCAGAATTATGATGATATGTGATTATTTGATATGTGCTTTTACCCCAATTCATTGTTTTGTGTGAGATTTGATTTGTGTGGATTTGCTAACAGGATTACACAGTATGACTGTTGTATGTCATTTGGAGGTGACAGGTATGACCTTGGGTCAGAAGAGTATATATAGATACCTGTTACTGTCAGTCTAGTGCTGGTCATTTAACATGTATTGTATACTGGCTGCTGAGAGGTTTACAAGGTGTTACATTACTCACTGATGAGAGGGGTACATGGAGAAGAGAGGCTAGTCTCTTACCAGGGGAATAAAAGTTAGATTATGGGGTTTGATTTTACACTTCAGCCAAGCTTGTTATCACTGCTTACTGGAAGGTGCTCTGTAGAGTGTTACCGAAAGAGTTCACAGATGCGAAGCCACTATCGTGCTCTATATCTGTAAGTTGTGATATGAAATAATAAATCCTCATGGTTTACAAAATCACTTATAAAAATGGTAAATAATTATGAAAAAAAAACATCAACTTTTTCCCTTTTACAGTCTCAGATGTCAGTGCGAAAGTCGACACAATGTAGGAGGTATGGCTGGAAAAGCCACATCTGGCAACCTTAGATTTCTACCCGGGTGGGCGTTGATGATAAGGCATCACTCTGATTAGACAGAGCGCTCTAGCCTGATAAGCAACGCTGCCCTACTTAACTGCCAAGTTTCTCCTTAATGTATCTGCTGAGAGTGCGTTCATCAGCCCACCCTTACAAGGATATGGGGTGTGTCCACGGGTCTTCAGCTCTGCATCCTGTCCCTTCATCTGGGAAATGTTGAAAATTACTTTTACAGGAACAATGGACTGTATTTATTTGGATTAAGGGTGCTATTTTGGCATTTAGTTATCCTGGTTCAAAATGACGCACAACATGGAATTTATGGGGATGGGGGTTATAATATATCTAAAAAATTGATTTTAAAGTTATTTGTTCATATATTTTTCTTCTTGTTTTGTCAGTTTGGTAGTTTGAGAGTTGGAGACAGTCAGTTTCCTAAAAAGGCCTGCACAATTTGTATATTTGTATAGTAGACTGATATCTTTAATCTCTGCGTGTGTGTGAGACGGGACCTGGTGTATAGAGTTAATGAGGGTGGGGTATGTAGTGTTTGAAAGGGGAAAGGGGTTCTGCGGTGTGTGGAGGGGGACAAAGTCTGGGCTGATTAGATTTTCCCCTGTGTTTCAACAAAGGAACACTTACAATCTATCGCATGGTCAAGGATCAAAGAAAATTAGGTCTGAGAAGGAGAGGGCATTTTGTGGCTGGACACAAACTGTAGCAACTGCTTATCAAAGGGGACTCCAGTTGAATTTTGGTGAGAGAGAGGAATGGGAGCTATTTCCTGTTTTAGTTCAGACCTTTTTGCGAATGTTGGGGTTCCGCAGTGGGGTTTTCATGAGCCACCGTGCCTGCTCTTTTGGGAGTCTGATCACAGGGGCGGCAGTGTGATGTGAGCAGTCCTGCAGAGACCCTCACAACAAGGACATGACATTTACTCAAACGCCAAAGCCAATGCAAATCTTTCCCCGAGATGGAGATGGCAAACACACGGTCCAGACGTGCTTTGAAGGATCACAAACCTCACTGCTTTGCTCTGTTCAGAATGTGCTTCAGCAAGCATCACCAGCATTGAGGATCTGAGCACCTTTTGTATGATGTTGCAGGGAATTAGAGTATGGCAAGTCTTTGAATTCCTCTGACCATTAAACAAAAGGTAAACAAAAGGGTATGCTTGGATCAGAGAGAGTTTAGTTCAGTGTGCCACAAAATTATAATAAAAATTCCACAGCACTCAAGTTCGTTTTTATTGTTTCTTTTACAAGTGAACTAACTGTAATTACTTTCTAACAGCTGACCTTATTATTTTGTCTTTACTTTTTGAAGAGTGCAGGCTCAGTGAAATGCCGTACCGAGATCACTCGGTGTATCTGTTAGTGTTTGATCGTGTCTGATAAGAGCATAATCTGGTCCCACTTGTTCTTTTCTCCCTTGTGGTGTCAGTGCCACAGCTTTCAGTGAGAGTAGCACATCCCCTCTGTTCATTCATATGCAAAGCTTGTTTTTTATCATTACAAAGTGATTTTTTTTGAAAGGCTATTATGCTAAGTCAATGGCATTTGAATGCCTGCTTTGTATTCAGCCGACAAACAAAGACTCCATGTGTATGTGTGTTTGCTTGCTCCATATTGCTGAGTATTGTATATATAAATATGTGTCATCTAAAGTATTCACATGTAATATAGTTAAATAATTAGAGTTTTACAGTTGTGTGTTGTGTAGATGTATTTCCCCACACTGTAAGTCAATCATCTGCTAAATAAATGTAATGTGATGTGTTTAATTTAGCTGTGTAGATTGTGGATTTGCACAGTTAATTGTGGGCCAGTATAAGATATCCATGTGTAATGTTGAATTTGCACATTGTCTAATTATATGCACCATAGTCAGTTTGTAGTTGCTGTCTTTCATACAGTTAGTTGTGTGTTACGCAACTGTGAACTCATTTGTGATGTAGTTGCGTACTGTTTATTTCAGTTCTTTATTTGACCAAGACAGGACAAGATTATTTTAAATAAGGTCTACTGAAAATAAACTGCGATCGGATTCCAGTTTGATTCAAAATGTCTTCATGGAAACTCAGAAACGCTTGTACTTCTGTTGAAAGCAATAATGATGTGGAATGGATATGTAGTTATTAAACATTATTAAATCAAATATTAGTTTATGTTTTATAGAGGGAGGCTGGATAGCTCATTTTAACAGGTTTGACCATTTGAACTTTGCGTAACCCCTTTGAACTCTAATGTAAATAAAACATTGGCTGTGCCACTGGAAATTCAGACTGTTTACAAACAAAATACTTACTTTACTAACCCAGCTGTGCTGCCATTGACCTCATGGCTCTATGGGAGTGAGTGGTAAACGTACTCTGTGATATTTAACTTGTTAAAATGTCCTCCTAAATCACTACCCTACATAGCTGGTAATGGCACATTATTTTAAAAGGAAGTAGGAATTTGTTGATATTTTAAAATCTACAGTCATCTATTTGCTATTAGTATGTGGTTGGGGAAGTGGTTAGCATGTAATAATTATCTTACCACCATCAAATTTTTTTTGTACCATCATCAGTACTGAATAGAAACAGAAAGGTAGCCATAGTTAGCCAAATTTAATTTTGGAATTGAAGTTGGGCCTGCAATTTAGGATTTTAGATAGCATGCTTCTGTAATATCTAAATCCTTCCCTCAGTAATGATAGCATTGAAAGCTTGTTATGTTAGGAAACCTTGTTCAGTAATACCAAAAATCCTGAACGCTGTCCTAAATTGAGATTAATTTTGATTTTACCCCAGGTCTCCACTAATGCAGGTGAGAGATGGTGCCTTTTCACCATGGCAACACAGATTGACCTCTACATGAGTGCAGGTCTGAAGTAGCCTTCACATTGATATTCTGTCTTGAGAGTCTTGATTTAACATGGCTATCATACATAAAATACAAAAAATGAATATATCTTATGATATAAATCTTATTTCAGCAAATGATCTGAATAACTGAGCCAGAGGAAGGAAATCAGGTTGTTAGTGGTGATGTTCATTATTAGCCTAAAGAGCCATAATCATGTAAAATCATCAACCCAGCTGTTGCAATTTCATGTATCCAACAGAGGAAGTAGGACGTGGGCCGGGTAATGGGACCCGACTCAAGCGTACGTGTGCGCCCGCAGAACCGCCTGCATAAACTCTGTCCCCATTTGACTAATTTGGGCAGTGGCAGGGCCATCGCGAGCGCCATTTCTATTTCTGCATGCCTTCCCGCCGCTCCCGAGAGGAGGGAGCGAGACGTTAATGGGCTACAGGCCCCCACTGAACACCCGCGTCACCGGGGAGGTAGGCGGGTGAAGAGCGGTCAGACGCTCGACCCAGTAGCGCCACTCAATTTAACTGTGTCAAGAACACTCGAGCATCGCCTGGCGGTGTCAGGCTACGGGGGACCTCAAGCTCGATGATGGATTACTTGACCTACATAAGCTACCACACGGCCAACTCAAGGACTTTTTCCTCATCGTCTGCATCTGCCATTCCACATCGCCGATTTAAGGGCTCTCTGGTAGGGCTGAATGTCAGCCATTGGTGCATAACATCTATAGCACAGTGGCTAGGCCAAGTACAAGACATACATTATGTTGGTACATTCAGATTCTGTATTTGAACTGTATTTGAGGTGGTAGTTCAACTCAGCTGCCTCTCCATGCAGAACCACTTATTTAGGAGCCCTTGAGTGATACAACACGTGTTTTACCGCACAGCATTCCATCCATTAAGCTGCCATCGTTGCCTTTTAAGATCCTTTCAGCTCCGTTTGCCTCGAGGACCCCATGAGACAGGATTGGCCATGAAACCTAAAGCTCAGACTTGGGTGGAAAGCGTCTTCACCTGTGTGACATCACTGCGCAGATCACAGCAGAATTTGACAGTGTTTTGAATATCACTATGAAACAGAGATGGACAGGCACATTACTTTTCTTCCGTTGTTTGTTTCAGGATGTTGGCCTCATATCCGACAGCACTCATAGCTACAGCACAGACTGTATTTTTTCCATTTTCCTGATAATAATCTTCCTGATAATTAAGTTACTTTTTTGTGGTGCGTGGGCAGAACTCATATTCACATTTGTCTTGCTCTCCACGCCCGCAGGCAAAGGAGTTGAATGCAACCATATTAATTGAGGACAACCAGTGTTTTTGAAATTAAATACAGAAAACCTCCAACTCCTGACTCCCGGGTGAGATGAGTGAATGATTACAATTTATTTTCAAATGTGCCAAGAGATGATTGACATTCATTGGTACTCCACATTGGATTTCCACTTAGGTGTTAAAAGTTTCCATCATTAGTTTGTGTTTGAGAGATCCATTGATGTATGTTATTTGTGACCAGAATGAGAAGCTTCAAATTGGTACCTCACAATTGAGTGGCCATGTGATGTTACAGTCATGTGTTTATGGACATGCAAGCTGTCACTAGCCAGATGTCCTCAAGGGCAATGTAACAGTGCTTATTTGAGTGACATTAAGAGATTGGTTACAAGGCCTCATCTGAATGTCATTGAAACATTTAATTATAATTGTCATCATTTTTAAAACATCTTACCTCAAATGGAGAATCTGACTCAGGGGCAAAAGGAAGCAAATAGCCTCAGATACATTGTAAGGGTCAGACCTGGTCTCTGTTGACATAGAAATAGAGATGTGCGTGCCATTTCTCTGAGCAAAAGGTTGCACTCTGTTTATTTACAGCCATTTGCATGAATGGGTTCTTAGGCATTCATCAGTCAGTTTAAGCATGGACATGAGTAAAGATGACCTTTATGAGAACTTCAGCCTCCCCAATTGCCTGTGGATGAAAATGTGTGTGCATATCATTCTCAGGGGTCAGTCCAGCAACCATACAATCCTCAGTAAACATGCTGATGTTGGGTCTCGACCCAACATGGACAGAATATTTATTTTCCAATTCAAACAAAATCTTGACTTTTGTAAATATTTCTAGAGACTTATTCATGGTGGCTGATATTTGTTCTGGGAAGTTGCACATTTAAATGGTGCAGTTTTAATGGTCTTATTTGTATCATGCTAATAATACTGTTTCAGAACACCACTTTGGGCTTCCTTATCGCAGCTGAAAAGCATTATGTGTGACTGGACTGTGGGGTCCAAAAGTCTGAGACCGCTAGTGGAAGAGCTTCTATTTTGCATTCTTTAATAATTTAATTTTAAAAAATGTTCATTACAAATTATATTAACAATTTGAGTGAAAAATTGAATGTTTGAAAAATGTACAATCATTTTCTGAATGTCTTAGTTTTTGGTATGTCCTCCTTTTGCTTTAATGGCAGCATGTAATGGAGCTGGCATGGACTCCACAAATTGATGATTGTGATTGAGTTGATGTTATCACATCGTCTTTAAGCGCACAAAACTTTCTTGGCCTTTAAGTGCCCCCATAAATGTTAAATTGGGTCTGACCAAATGGCATTGACAGGGTCAGTGTCACAAATATGCTTAAATTTGACCTAGACATAGTGCACAATCTTAATTATTCCTCTTCATTTTAAAAATCATAACTTTTCTTTGTCTTAAATGTTTAAAACCAAAAGACCTTAAGACCTTCTGATTATTTCCAGGTTTACATGAAAAAAGTTGAAAAATTGTTCAATGTGGTCTCAGACTTTTGGACCGCACTGTACATAATCTCCACCACAGTTCACATATTGTGTCTTCCCATCTGTATTTTAATGGCCAAGTATAGTGCAGTGACTGAATTCATTGTGAGAATAATTACCATGGAGACTGGAATCTGAAAGAGAAGAATATCCACATTGTTTCCTATGATGTCATTTTTCCAGATGATCCTGTTCTGACCTGCAAAAAGACACAATGGATATGTGCAGGAGGTGATCATTGTGTGATCACTGAGAGGAAGGAGTGCAGAATCATTCAAACAGAGGTAATATAAATGGATTCATTTGCTCAGGAGCCAGATTTGAGAATGTGTTTTGACAAAGGAACTAATTACTCTGGCTTAGGTGGTAGCTATAAATACAATGCAAATGACATTATGGCAAGAGGACCTGTGTAAATAGCATACAATGGAGTGAATAGTACAGTTTTGGTATGGAGACAGATATTACAGATGTTTTATAAGTGCAGATAGTTTTATAGACTTGGTTACGGCAATTTGTAGGGTTGTGATTGGTAGTGTTTAGGGGCCTGCTCTTCCAGTTTGGCTGCTGTCAGTGTTCCTGTTTCCTCCTTCAGCCTGGGGAGCCTGCAGGATCCTCTTTGTCTCCATCCCCCCAACCACTCTTCCTCTGGTCTTTTCCTCACTCTTCTAACTGAGCGCTGCGAATATAAAGACTGATCCTCAGTCTACACTTTTTTAGATTCCTTTTAAATTGTAATTTGATTTTGTTTATTTCCATTACTTTCTTTACCCTCCGTAATTACATCCGTATCAAATCATTAAAAAAAACAGTAATACATTTAAAACATTGCAAATACAGTCATTAAGCACATGCCCACACAAACACCGATAGACACATAATATCTAAAGTACTGAACTGTAAAACAGCCCTCAACAGTGGTGTTACTGAAGTAATGAGTGTGTATGCAAATGACTGTTTTAATCAGAATGGCAATGGGGGGGTGGAGCACACACTGATATAGAAACTGTGACAAAGCTGTCATCACTACTGTCACAAGTGCAGAGAGTTTAATTAGCTAACCTTAATGCTCCTGTGAGTGTCATATCCATATCTGAGATAAATTACCCCACACCTGAAGTGAAGCTCATCCAGGATGCACACAAACAAGCATGTCTGTCACGGCTTTGTTCCTCGAAACAGGGCCATACAACATAAATCTCTCATACACAGCCATCCACACACTAAGGGCTGTACTAGCAAAAGGATTTCATCTAAACATTTATTAGTGAGTCTATCAGGATAAATTTTTTTGTTTGGTCAAATGAAACTCAAGCAGGCTTGGAATCAATAGTATTTATTTGTTTTGCTGTGGCCCTGATGCAGATTAATGTCCACTGCTTACATAAGGCAACTTTATGCTGTACGCAGATGTCTTTTGCATCTAGATATTTAAAGTATCTTGCTCAAGGGTGCAACATAAGTGTCCTACTTAAGACTCAATCCCACCACCCTTTGTTCCCAAGTCCATCATTTGAATTGCTCCTCGGTTGTGCCAGCGACCTAATACACTAATTCTGTGCACATTCATCTATGTGTAGCATCACAGGAATTGTATGCAAGATCCTGTCTGTAAAGTACTTTCCACTCTAACATCTTTGATTTGATGATGTAACAAGTTCAAGGATAATTTCCCAAGCAGTTGGAAAAGAGATAAAACGATACATTTTTGAAAAGGGTGTAACTGACAGATTTGACCAGTGGTCACATCACAAACTGGTGAGAATATATTGTAATCAATGATCACTTTATTGATTGCATTGTGCTGTATCCATTTATAATGGATACAGCACAATAACAAAGATAACAATGTAATGTACAATGAAAGAGTATAGCATTACTTAAGCAGCATTGAAAATTATATTTTAGTAGTTTAGTAGCAGTATGGTATTTTTTTGACAGAAATTAAATGACATTTTCATGTCAGAAAATCTAGTAACTGCATATCTTTTAAATTATACATGGACAGGCTGCTCTGTGCATCTGAAGACTAAATAAGGCAAGATCATTGCTCAGAAATAACAAGCAGTAGCAAGAATGCAAGCTGCTTTCTAAGCTTGTTAGCTATATTTAGTTTACTCTCTCTAGTTGTCAGTGGTCCAGATTATGAGAATGCAAGTGTTGACAGACCATTGTTTGCAGGAAATGAAGAACCTCCATTGATGTCAGCTAAAAATAAAACAACTAGTGGTTTTGTGTATTTTAAACTGAGATTATGAATTTCCCTTCATCTGAAAGCATGATCAGTTGCCTAATAAAGGTAAGCTTTCAGTATGAAATAGTTTTCATCCATAGAAAATTGATTATTTGACAAGTGAAATTTCAGTTGAAAGTGAGGCTAGGACAGTAGGTGCATGGCAAATGTTTGTTCTCTTTGACCCTGAAAGGTAATGGATATAAAACACAGTGACTTTCACAAGGACGGTTGGCCATATGCATATATACTACAGGTTTTCCTAAATAACAGGTTTATAAAACCATCTACCTTGTGCTATCAAAAAAGGAAACCTCAGAGGCTGGAAGTTGAAATGTATGAAAGAAATAACATGGTTTCTAAAATAAGCGAGCAAGAGAATTGCAAAGTAAAATGATAGAGGGACCAGACTGTGAAAGTCAAGCTAGTGAGGGATGACTCTTTTACTGATGTAATAGACTAATAAGAATTTGTTTTCATCATTGATTTTGATCTTGTTTTGCAATAAATTCTTTTTTAAATTGGTACTGGAAAAGACACTGTCGATATTGTGTTGACAGCTACATGCAGCAAACAATTAAATGTCTGTCAGAATGTTGTATTTTATGTATTTATTTATTTAGGATTTATTTTGGACAGGCTGATTTGGATGACTCAATGTCATACCAGCTGTTTGCTGATGTAAATTACAGTTAATGGAGAAAACATGGAGTAAACACATTCATGGTCAACGAATTCAGTTTCTCAAATGTGCATTAATATCAAGGTGTGTTTATAACCGCACCACCAACCCCGCTATGTAAGTGCTTGTTAGTCTGAGCAAGAAAACAAATCCTGCCAGCTGTCAATGCCTGTGTTTGCCGTCAAAAGGTACACTTCATAAAACATTCACTGAAATGAACCTAGGTAGAACCATGCGAGATGTGAAGGCCTGAATCCGGCCTTGCTGAGCTGCAGTGACATATGGCATAATCAGCATGCCTAAAAATCATGAAATGTTTTATTTTTGATTCGTATTGGACATAGAAACAGCAACCAAGTGAGAGTCTGTCGGAGCGCAGCTGTGTCTCTCCGGCAACGCACAAAAGGGAAATAAATAAAGTGAGGCAAGGTGAAACATTCAAGTATTACATTTGTATGTGCAGAATGGGTAGTTATTTTCATGTCTTCTTTTATTAGCGTGATCCGCAATTATTTGCGCCCTGTTTGTTTGAACAGGTCCACTCTCAGGCTTTGGGGGTTGGTAGGAGTTCATGGCGGGAGGCCTTGAGGTCTCTGTGTGGGTGGTCACAAAAAAAGGGGTACACGGGACACAAAACTGTCACGCAAAATACAGAGCGATACAAAGTGCTCCGGTGTGTCAGGCAGTGACTCATGGACTGGCCTGGGCCGGGTCTGGCCTTCACACTCTATTTGTGACCATGTCCTTGACAAGCCAGTGATGAATACTGGCACGTCTGTCTCTCGGTGAAGAAGAGCTCAGATTAAGAACGCATGGGCACAGGAATGGAGGAACGAGGCCCGGGCCAACAGCCCCTCTCTCCCTGCTCCGTACTGCCCGCTGATCTGGCTACAGGCAGATATCTTTCCACGACATGCATCCCAGATAACATGACACCCAGTAAACATAAACGGTGAATGTAAATAATGTTACCATCACATGGTTTTCAGCCACCAGTTTTAGGAAAAAAAATATGCGTAAATTGATGATATGAGCAGATGATGTCCTGTTCCTGTTATGCTACAGTTCCATGTATGCACTAAGTGCGGGATCCTGATGTATCACTAGGCCAAAAAAGGAGCTTGGGGGGGGGGGTGTATGGTGATAGCGTTCTCTGAAAGCTTTACTTCCACACTGTGGGCAGACTAATGATGGAATTTGACATTTGGCATAACATTTTGCGTGGTACGGCACTTGAGCACAAATCGCAGATGGAAAAATCACTGCTGTCCATCCAGCATATGCAGAACCGTTTCTTGAGCAGCAGCTGTCATGGTGCAGAAGGATTCCTTGGCACACTAGCTGCTATTATTAATTATCATTATTATCGTGTTTATTTTTTCCCCTTTTCTTAGAACTCCTGCTGCATGTATTTGGAGGGCCAGGACGAGCATGACTCTTTGCATTAATATTCTCAGCCAGCCGCACTGCATGAATCAAATCTCATTACAAAATTAGCCTTGTTAACCTGGCGGTAATTACAGCTGGAGATTCAGTGCTGATATTCACTTTGCAGGGACTGGGAAGGGCTGGGCAGCTGGGGGCTGGGAGTAACCCAATCTTTACACAAACAAACAGAAAGACAAACAGACACGGGCCTCGGAGGGAGCTGAACACCTCTCGCAGACTGGAACCTGAGCCGCCCTCTGTGCCTGAGCTCTGACAGTGTGTCGTGCATTAAGGGTAGCAGCGAAAGCTATCCCATGAGTCCAGAGGGTCCTGGTGCCCTGCGCTGACGCAGTCACATGGACGCGTGGTCATTTTTATTCCCGTTATGTTTTCTCTCTCTCTCTCTCTCTTTTTTTTTCCTGTACAGATGTTTGTCTTTAAATGAGGCTTGTTTCCATCCTGTGGCATCCCGGAGCCCAGGGAGCTGTTTCCATGACAACAGAACAACAAGGGAAATGGGCTGAGGATGAAGTTTATAAGAACGAGCAGAGGCTGCATGTTTTGCAGGGCTTTGAACCGGCTTACGTAATGGCACTTAACTAGCTGTGATTTGAGTTACGTAATACCAGTCCACTAGTGATGATTAAGCCTTCAGGAGTAATCACATGTTTTCTCTTTTCTCTCTGTATTGCATTTCGGAGAGGACAATGGGACTTGACGTGTGGGAAGAAGCCTGCATGTTTGAATCAGAGCTTGAATTTTTCTGCCCTACCTTTTTATTTGAGCACCTAACCTTTACTGCTACAGCAAACACTCAGATTTTCAATATGAAATGTATAAAATGGTGAACATTCAGTGTGCAGGATGGCTGAAGGCTAATATATGAAGGAAAAATGCAATGGAAGTGTAATAAGTACTCAGGAAGTGCTTCCAGAGATGTGACTGTAACACAACAGGAAGTGAGCTGAGGATAACCTTAGACTAGCCCATTTGACTCCTTGCCCTGTACATCGGGGGCTGGTCTGTCATACAGTTCACGGAAGGATTAGAAAAGCTGACCTTTGTCCCACTGGATGTGATGCTGATTTCGAAGTGCCAGCGGGATTTGCCCAGAGGATAGAAGCAGTGTAACCAGGAGGGACACTGCCCGTAGGGTTACAGTCAATACGATGAGGAAGTTAGCATTCTCTATATTAATAATCATGATGCGTAAAAATCTCAAAACAAGTGTAATGTCTAAGCAATTCCAGACCTATACACGTGTCATACTAATTCTGAACAAAGAGCCTTGGGGACAGCCATTGGTTACAGAAGGAGGATTATTAAATACATTTTTGTGCCACACACAAACACAAAAAAAAAAAAAAGTTTGCAAACATTACCTGATCGATTAATCAATCAATCATTTGGTACTGTTTATGAAATTTGTAATTTGCTTGGCACAGATTGTAGTGGGAGTACATGCTGTTTTGTTTAATATGTGGGGCGGAGTATCACTGAGCTCAGTCGATCCCAGCTTGCAAGATTGGCAAAAGCTAAATAAGACATAAAGCGATCAATAATGGCTTCCAAGGACAGCCATCCTTCTCATCCTGTGCTGTCGGAGAGGAAGTCAGCCCCCCCCCCCCATGGTCATAGATTATCTCTCATTACATGTCATCTGTGTTCTTTGCAATTTGCTACAGCCAAAGAGATGGGACGCACAGAGGAGTGCGTGAAGGGGATCAATTTCTTTTTATAGCTGAGGCGAGGAGAAGAAAATCAATTATTGTGTTTTCTACAAACACTGGAAAGTTTTGCCTGCAGTATTACTTAAAATGGACCCTTTATGCTTTTGTCTTTTCATTCATAATAGATAAATTTGAGGAGGAAAACATGACAACAGAACCGAAAGTTGAGATGGAGACAGGTGAATGTACATGAGTTCCAAAATGAGGATATGTGTGAAATGGGTGGAGCAGTTATGGAACTGAATGGATGATCCATATTTCTGACACCTGTCTACTGTGACAAATATCCGTGTAATCCCAATCCTCATGGTAGTTATGTGTGTGAGGAAACTAAAAATCAGTGTGGGCTTGTTTCCCCCCACCTGCCGGAAGAGTCCAAGTGTTTATGCAAATGATACTGACAGTATGTATGTTGCAGGTTGAGCTATCAGGATCCACAGGGACACATCAAAGCTAAGATGCATATAGAAAGTGTGGGTCAGGTGGTGCTCACCTGTGCCATAAACACTAACTATCCATGCCCTCCCGTTTGAGTGTATGGTGTTAGTCTTGGCACCCTTCATTGCCTGATCTCACTCAGCGATTCACCGGCTGCAGCACTTCCTGATCAGCATTTGTTTAACATGCGATCGTTCTCAGCAAGTGTTAATCCCAGCAGGGCTCTTTAAACCGAGCTGATGAGTTTCAGTGCATGTGAAGTCTCTCTGAAGCCATTTGTCATGGATCTTAGCAAAAAAAAGAAGAAGCTTGGATCCAAAAGGATTAAAAAGTTCATCCCTAGGGAAAAGAGCTCACAATTCTGTGGACAATACTGATAAGATACAGTTAGAAGAGGCAGAGAACGTACAATGGTATGTCTTGAATTAGCATTTAGCAATGAAAGAACGTAAATGTTAGTATTTGACCAATATGTGTCCTTTCATAGTAGGCTATGTGCATTCAATGTGGGCACATGACTTTGGTTCACTTCACAAGAAGTCATTTTGTTTTTTAGAAAGTGATTACAGATTAGAATTTAACTTGCAACACTGTGGTATTCACAGCTGTAATAAAAGTGTAATACTGTGTGCAAAATGTAGAGCTATTGTAACACATTAGATGCAATCAATTATTAACAAATCCTGTGCTAATGTCCTATTATTTCTCTTTAAATTGCTGCAGCTGTTAATTGTGCAAAGCCATCAAAAACAATTATCAAATAAAAGCAAATTATATGTTTATAATAATTGTATTCCACTATGATTATTTAAAGCATATGAACAGATTCAGTTTGTGTGATTACTTAGGCACTCTGTATGTATTGTTTATAATGTAAATCATTAGCATTTGAGTGACTTTCAATTCAGTATCTCTCAATGATTCTTTTTCAATGAACCTTTAACTTTTTTTGCACTTCCCCAAAAACATTAATATAAGAAGTAATTATCATAAAAGAATAATTTCATTGCCAGGAATGTGTATCTCTGCATTACACACTGGCAGAATCATCATTCTTGTTTACCCAGAATTCAGATAATTTTCTCTTTAGTCCTTTCAGCAAAATTTGACAAAGTATTGAAAAGTCAGAGGAGGCAGAAATCTAAGCAGGATCCAATAAGTCAGAAAGGAAAGCAGGTTTTAAAAATATTTGTTGTTAATTAATTGCATTATTTAATAACAAATATCTTTAATACCTGCTTTTACTTTCTGATTTATTTGAAAGGAAATAAAGGTGCTTCTGCTTCATTTACAATGTCCTTATAGTTTGCAGGAATGTAAAGCACATTTAATTCATACATGCATTGTCGTCTTTGTACAAATAGAGAGAGAAGAGGAACGAAGTGGTGGTTTTATAATGTTTTGCAGATTTGTTCTTCCCCAGTTCAGATATAATGGGAAGGGACACATTGGGAGCAGTAGGGAACAGTTATTCTGGTTTTTGCTTTTAATCTGAGACTGAATGTATTCACTGCTCTCCCTCCTGCCTGAAGCTAAAGACCCAAGAATTGGCAAGGAGGGGGAGAAAACCTAGAATCTGCTTTTTTCCCTCTTTAGCAAATACAGAAGGAATGCTAAAATCATAACTTTTATGTAACTGTAAAGAAGACATCAGTAACTTGAAAAACATTAGTGGCACTTTGCCATGCTACCTAGGGACTACTATGCCATATGTGGCTGAAGTTTTAAAATTGAAAATGTGCTTCCGATTTGCTTTACTCATGTTCCTGGCTGGGTTTTTCTTGAGTATACTAAATCTTTTCAGTCATTACTGAAATTCGTGGCTCACATAATGCCATTTTCCCCCTCAGTTTTAGGAGACAAGTGCCTGAAATAAGGCTTATTGTCTTGTGTTGTTGTCACTTCTGTGTACACCATGGCTAGGCCTCTGTTACTCCATTTGGTTTGTTCTCAGGGTGTCAGATTTTAATTGGTTGATTAATGAAATCAGCCAGGCAATCCATCCCCAGGTGTTGGGAGCAAAACAGGGCTGACAGCTGCTTTAGAGAAAAAGTTATTTTCTGTTTGGAAGCAGGTGTGTCTGCGGAGGTGGGGGGTGGAGGGAAGATGGACAAATCATTTTTTCCAGTCTTGAACTGGCAGCTGAAAGATGCAGATGATTATGAACATTTTCCCTTTTCCATCTCTCTCTCTCTCTGTCTCCCTCTCTCTCTTTTGCTGTCTCTCTCATGTAAATGTAATGGTTAATGGTTGCTATGGGAAATCAAAACAAAGAAATTTCACAAAGGTTTAATTTCACTGTGATTGTGGGGTAAAATATTCTGATGAAAAAGCAAAAATCATTGCTTTCTCAGCTTCATCGTGGAAAAGGGAAACAAACCTTTCAGTTACTTGCATCACCAAATATTGATTTTGAGAAGTATGGGTCATCTGAGCAACTTGCACAACTAATGCTAATTCTGCATTTTCATAGCTGTCTGTGGCTACCCTCACAAGACACCAGAGTCTTGCTATTGGTTAGTTCCCACAAGTAACTGTTAATTGGATGATGTCCTATTGATTTACTTAGTTGAGAAAACTGATTTACAAATTGCAAATAAACAAACAGTCAGCTAAAAGACCTATAGATGTATAAATAAAAATTAAAAAGACCAAACTAAACATGAAAAATAAGGCACACAACAATGTGTATAGTGTCTGGCCAACCATTTTAAGTGGCAGTATGTGAAATTCATTAACACAACAGACATACACAATCAGCTAGCCAGTCATCAAGCACATATTCCACTGCAGTCTGGGTGATTACCTACCCCTTTTATTTTTGGAAAGGCGGATCCGTCCATTAAGCCTGCATTGTGTACATGTTACCAGTGCTAAAAGTATGTGGCTTAGCATTGAATCACTTCCTTCTGCTTTCACACTGTTGGAGGCTCATATCGAATGCATACAAAAAGGTAAGAGACATAAAGGATGCCATTTCCTGCCCAGGGAACCAACGATTTAAAAACAATATACACAAAAGCTAAGTAAAACTGTCACCTCTATTCGAGGAGACAACAGCAAAAAACCTGATTGCATCTAGGTAACAGCAAATAAGGGGAAAAACATCCCTTCACAGGGAGCACTGAAGGCCAATGAAAGAGCAATAAAACCCAGCCTTACTGCATGTTCTTTGGGACAGCGGCGGTTCTGTGTATCGTTGCTGCTCTGCTCCCTGTGTGACAGTCACAGTGACCAGTTTGACCTTTACTCAGCAGTGTGTGTGATTATGTCACACCGGCGCGAGACGGTCAGACAGCGCTACAGGAGAGCGTTCAAGTAAACGAGAATCTCCTCGGGCTGTTTTTCTCGTTGCAGTCTGAGTCAAAGCGAAGAGAGTTTCTGACTTTTTCCTCGGTTTATTCACATAATTATCCTGGCTGTTCAAAACAAATGTGCCTTGTGTAACCCATGGTCTGAGTAAATAGGAGGTACTCGGTATTCAATCTTATCTTCCATTTGCTTGCTGCTGCAACATTGTTGCATCTCAACAGACCTGTAACATTAACTGTGTTTGAGAGGGGTTATGAGATTATGTAATGAGTGGATAAAAAGGGAATGCTGTAAAACATGAGAGGACTGTCAACATTGTGCTTTTACTGCATTGCTTTTAAAAACTTTCAAATTATTTTTTTCATTTAACATGGATGACATAATGTGTATTCAAGTGAAAATGACTGTGTTTGTGTGAAACATCTCTACTGTTTTTACTTGAAAATAATTAAACCATTCCTATACTAAAAGACAATGTGAATCTTAGACAAAGTAATACATCTCTATGGATAGGTTATGGTGATAATCCTCTTTACTGTGTTTGATAATGGAGTCAGGATTTATGCAAAACCACTGCAGCTACTGACAAACAAGTAATGAATTTTCTGTAGATCAGATTCAAGTGAATACATTATTTCTGTTCCTCTCATTGAGATCCAGAGAGTCTGTGTAATTGCTCCTGGAAGCCAAGGCACCGGTTTAATTTCATATCATGACTCATCTGAATATTCTCAAGGTCAGGTCTGACAAAGACAAGTAAAATAGATGGATTTTTAATATATTTTTTAAATTATATATCCAACTAAAAAGCTACTGAAATGTGTAATGAAACTTGTTTTCAGTGGTTTGGTTGGTTTAATGGAATGTTACCTTTATACCCTTTACAGACTTCCCAGGGATGCTATCCCAGAATGCACAACTCCCAACAAAATCTCTAACTACTTTACCTAATCATAGCCTCTAATAGAAAATGATGGTTACCGATGCTAGGAAAATAGATTACAAATGCTCATCCACAGTCGAGGTGGAGGACTTAAAGCTACATATTCTCCTTTCAGGAGCCCTGCTGAAGGCACCATGGGGCCAAACAGCATTGTAAAGAGCTGTCTGGCAACGCTTTCTCATTCTCCAGGATTCCAGCTGTGGAACCAGGCAAAACATCCCTCAGTACAGGTCAGTTCGCTATGACATAAGACAGCATACGATTTATTTGGTCACTACATTTTGGTAAGACAGGTGGTCAAAGGCGTCTTATCTGCAGTGATCAGAGATTTGTGTTGTACTTTGTAACTGCTTGGAGGACACCACAGCACACTTAGTCTGGAAAGAAACTTGTGTTGTAAAACAGATATTCACGTTCTTTGAAGGGAGTAGAAGTTCTTGTATAACACATAAGAAATCCTTTTCCACTGAATGAAGTCTTTTTACACATAGCCTGCGTATACAGAATGTATATCAAAGACATTGGCTGGGACCTAATCTAATGCATTTAGTCTCTTTATGTAATTTAATCAAAGCAGACTTCCCATCACAACATACATCTTTTTGAGCTTGGTTTTTATTGTATAGGAGGATGTCCTTCGGAATGTGCTCTTATATTTTCTAAAAAAAAAGAATAGCACATTTCCTCTAAAGACTTAAGTATATTTTGATTGAATTGCATATTGAATGTGCAGTATGTAATGGTTGCTTAAATGGTCATTAGGTACAAGGTCTCTGTTTCCCTTTTTTGAATGGATCCCAGTATTTCATGTTAAGAAGGGAAGAGACTGTCATTTTAATTTTGTAGTGTTGCTGTGGGACTAATAAATTTACTAAATCTGTGCTAAAAAAAAAAGTCAAAGGCCACTAAAGTCTGGTGAAGAAACATGTTGTAAAACTGCCTGAGTGTCACACGGTGTGATTACATTATGAATTATTATATCAATTGTGACTGAATTATCATGGATATCCTCCATTTGTTTAACGTCCTAAGAGACAATGAGATGGAAGTATACTGGTGAGTAAAATTACCCCAAGGAATTTCCACAGGAACACCGGGGCTGACCTGTTTCACATATCGTATCTTCAAGCAACACACAATAAAGTAAAACACTTAGACTGCCCCATTATTAATTCATACGTATTGCTGTTTTCTGACCCTGGGCTCTTTACTAGTCTCCTTTACTACATGCTGTTTTTCAGCAGTGTGTAAGTGACTAGCATTAGTTTGGTAATGATTTTTAACAGTGTATGGAGCCGGATGTGGCTCTCATTCCCACTCTGGTTTTTTTACTCAGGCAGGAAACAGTTAAGCTCTTTTCTGTCCTGACATCTTAAGTGACTCACTCTCGAGTAATTGCCACTGTACTTTTGCAACTCGTATTTTGATTTTATTTTTCCCCTCTAAATGCTTGTGTAGTCAAGTTCAATTTTCCGTCTAATAACATGGTTAAACTATAACAAGGACACTCTACTGAATGGCACTTGCTGTATGGAAAAGACATGGGGAGAATAGTGGGGGCATCTTTCCCTGCCTATTATTAAGATGGACCTGGAGACGCAGAACATGCAGAGATGCTAAAGCAGATTCCTCACAAGGTGTGTTGTTTTTGGAGCTCAAAGAATTGGTCCCCTCCCCAAACCTCTCAGACTCCATGCACTGGGGTGTGGAGGTTGATTATTAATTCATATGATTGATTCATTGTTATAATACTGATAATTATTGTAATTCGTGTGTAAGTTAAGTGTCTTTGAAAATACAAAAATTGAAATTGCTGCCTTGATTATTGAGATCAGTGATGGCTTTGAAGTTTTGCTTTGTCTTTTGTTTCTGTCGTTTCAATCCCAAAAGATTTAACATTAATACTATCAGAGATGACAGTCTCATTTCCTGTGGGGCAAGTCTACAGTGGACTACAGTGAGGTATAACAGGAAGTATCTTCACTGTGTAGTCCTGGATCTGCAATTGCACCGTCTTGAGATACTTTTGAGAGGACAAAATTCCACGTCATACTATGACAAGCCAATGCATTAAGTCTATATGTGAATCTCTTTATATTTGGGGAAGCTGACCTAAGGGTATATAATGGATATGGGTGTGCTAGTTCCTTCTTATTGTGAACAGTCACACATATACATGTTATTGTACCATTGCTATGTGCTTCAGCATCTGTAGAATATACACTGTGTATGCTGCATATGTGGATGGCCTTGGCTGGCATTAAACATTGCAGCATCATTTACATATGTACCAGGAGCATAGCACTGGAAACACTGTCGTGAGACTGAAGACAGACAAAAATAAAAGAACTGAAAGATGCGGATTTGAAGAAGAGAGTGATGATATCTTGTACTTGGACACCCTCAGGATTGCTGCTGTGGATTCTAATGAGAGTCGGTTAAGGCTAGCGACCCAGAATCCTTAATTACAGCAGATGCACATATCCCGTGAGAGAAGCTGGATTTTCATAATTAGGCCAAATGTGAACTGAAATAACCTGTTTTAAATAAAAATGTAAAAATTAGTCCCAATTTACGAATCGAGACTAACATTCATTCAACATTTAGGTCCCAGGGCTTCTCTATCCGATTATGTAATCACAGTGCTTATAAAGGGGCCATTGGTAGGTATTGCACATTTATGGAATAAGAACAATACTGTACCTTACTAATTGTAAGGTAATCTTATCATAAAAGCAGAATGCAGTTGTTTTGTATTGGACATTTTAAAGACACATTTTCTATGTCAGCTACACTTATACTTTTTGCTGTAATGGAAATATTAGTTGTATTACTATTAATAGGATAAATCTGGTGAAGAATTTTAATTTAATAGTTCCATGATATGGATCAAGTAATTACATGTGGTTTTCTGCATTGAAAAGCACATCCTGTAAGCCAAGAAGCCAAGCCTCTTTCTTCAGTCGATGACTCAATTCTTATTACCAGATATAGCTTTTCATTAGAGTTAATGGAAAAATACAATACCCTATCAAATGAAAATCATTTTCTCCCTAGGAGTGCTCTTTGTTCAATTAAAAACATAAGAAAAATGTATTATGGGTGTATCAGTGTGAAGTTGGCGACATTTAATAGTTTAAACTAAAACACAACTAAAACCGATACTCATATTCTTTCAATGTGAGGTGGTTTGTGAGAGTCACCAAATTAAAATTATACCTTGCACATATGTTTTCTTAAATGTTTATTGAATTAATGAGTGGTTACGTCTGTGTAAAATCTGCTTTTCGACAGGGTATCATGTATATTTCTTCTTTCTTTTTCTTTTGTATTTTAGAGGAGGAGATGTGGCTTCTGGATACAATTTTGAATTCTTGGCCAGGGTCACAAGTGCAAAAATGCATTACAGAAAGTGTCACTTCTTTAATATGTTTCTCCACAGCATACTCACATATTCTCCAGCTACAGCACTACAGTACTACAACAGCAGAGTCCCCTCTCTCTGTGCAGACGTGGCAGATTATGGGATGGAGCATTTCATATCAAAATGGGATTTTCACATTGATACCACTCAGCATGTTGGGTACCATTCCAGGCTGACGTAATCCGTGAGCGAAGGCTGGGTCATTCCGGTTTGGACCGGCCAGGTCCTTCATTCTGGACATATACAACAAGGTCTACTCTGTCTCTCTCTGTCTCTCTCTCTCTCTCGCTGTCTCACCTCACCTCTCTCTCTGTATGACAGGACGGAATATGCAGACAGACATGTGGTAACTCATAGGATAGTGTACCCCCCCAGGACAACAGAACCTCGTCAGTACTGTCATAACATGCAATTAGCAATCATGGCTGTGTGTGTGTGTATGTGTGTGTGTGAATAAATGAAGGTGAGTGAGGAGTATATGCGATGGGGCGCAGGAGACGGTTTGGGCTGGGAGTAATGATATTAGCCCAGGATGGATAATCCGTTGAGCTGGGCATGTGGGTTGCCTTGTGCACAAATGCCAGGCAGGCTTTAGATTTACTCTGCGACGAAAAAAAGCATTTTGAGGCACAAACTGAAAATCAATGACTGTCTCTATTGCAGGCAGTAAACTGTGGGCAGTGAAGGGGGGAGAGAGTGAAATAAGACATCTTCAAATGAACTCCTGAACCTTGCAGTCACTGTAATTGAACAGTATTGAACAGCACTGAATTGTAAAAAAGAAATCCATAAGTACATAAATAAAATATAAAACAGAGGTAGAAAGCATCTTTGTTTGCGTAAAGACACAAAAGATACTTTCCATGGATTTGTATATGCCTTTTGCATCTTGAATTATTTCAGAGGTGATTGTATTAATCCATAAGATAGCAAATGACAAACAAATGAGCTGGATCATTGCTAGCTAGCTCATTTAACTGCTGCATGCTGATACCAAATATTGTGACATAATGGCAGAACTGAAGTTAGCTAGCTCTTAGCTTTCCTACTAGACACCAGAACAGAGAAAGGACAAGGACAGAGAAGAGCCACTCGACAAGAGAAATTTGTAAACACTGTTAGCTAGAGCTGTGGTTCCATTTCTTTTGTATTTCATTTTGTTTGGACACTCTCCACTGTGCCTGTGCTCTGCTGCATTGTCAACCACCATTTTCCACTTCCTGGTCAAATTTGAAGGAGACAGGACCTTTGTAACAAAATTATATAGAAATGATCACTGGATTTCTTCTGGTTTTGAAATATCTTGGTTGTTGCGCAGTGACATTTAAGACTAGCAAAATATTTTATGCAAGCTGGAACACAGTATAGCAGTCTGATTCAGTCTGGGGAAATGCTTCACGTCGTCTTGGCTTGTCTCATGTTTGAGGCAGATTTTAAAACCTCAGCTCAGCCTTTACCTGGCAGAAAGTGCACACTGTCAGTAGCAATTTCATTGGCAGGCTTTCCACAACATAAATTGCTTCCGAGCAGGTGCTTAAATTGTCTTATTCATTCACTCCTAACTACAGCTACATAAGTCCTGTTTCAACTAATTATTTAATTTTAACTTCAGTTGTAATTTAAAATAATTGGATCTGGAATTGTAGCTATTGTGATTAAAAGTAATTTTATTGCATTTTTTTATTTTACCTTATCTTAAGTAAATTTTAACTGTAAAATGTATTAAAATTACAAAAACGTATTGACACATAAGAAAACATGAGTAATAAATGTGCATATGTAATGTGAATTGCAATTGTAATTACAAAACTACTTGTGTTGAGATTGTGTTTGTACGTTTCTGTTAATGTTGAAGGTTACTAAAACACTCTTCACTCTGTGACATCTTCAACCTCTACCTCCAGTTCAAATATGACTCTGACAGTTCCATCGTGTGAACAAATTTATATTTTTTAAGATAGTTTTTATTTTAAGTTTTTATTAATTTACTCATTATGCATCTACAACTATGTAATTACATCTACAACTGAATAATTACAACCACAACTAATCAAATTACAAATTCAACTGTGCACTTGCAATTGCAGCCACAACATTGTAATGACAACTGAAACTAATTATGTCATTGTAACTCCAATTGCAATTACAAGTACAATGAAAACATTTACTATTTCCTAAATTCTTGTGGATGTTTTGCGCATTTATTAAACATATAAAATAGTTGTTCAATTCAGGAAGTTTTAAGTAATTGTTTGCTAAATTTATATTTTCAAATGTGTTAAGTGAAGAAATAGCATACTTAGAACAGTATACTTTAGTGAGTGTGTAAATGCATTATAGCACTTCATACTTTACATGTGCACGCACGCACGCACACACACAAACCCACACACACACACACACACACACACACACAAAAAAACACGCACACACAAGATGGCGCTGTCAACCAACTGCTCTCAGCAGCAGTTGTTGTCTTGTAGCATCGGCACCTGATACCCAAACCGCCATGGCATGAACCCATAGTAGTGATCTCTCTCTCTCTCTCTCTCTCTCTCTCTCTATTGATAGACCACTCAGTTGTTCCATTTGAATGCCACACACCATCTGCATAGACATGATATAATTTCTGAGCCTGTGTCTTTGTTAAAATTTCATGAGTAAGGGCTGAGCTGCACTGGTTGGTTGTGCACCAGGCCCAAGATGATCCTGTCAGCTCTTTGTTCTAGTCCACTGGGTCTTGTTTCTTGTTGTGCCACAGAGGCACATTAAAAAGAGCTGAGTATTTCTGTCACAAACATTGTGCCCTGAGAGATATAGCTGCTCTCATTACTGTCATCATCCTCTTGAGCTGAAGTACTACTGGAAAAGACGGGCAATGGCCTTCAAACTCAGAGTCTCCAGAAAAAGAATCACATTGATTCCTTAATAAATTGGGGAAGGGGGAAGCATGTATACATCATCCAGACATGCACAACCACCTGCACAATCATATGTTTAAAATAAGTCAAAAGTGAGAAACGCTACAAGAAATAGGTGAACGAATATGAGCATTGATGAAAGCAATGCTTTATCTGGTCAGCAAGAGAGACTCAATAGAAGTGATGTTGTAATTGGTCAGGCTGAGGCTGTGGGTGTCATCAGTATTGGATACATACTCGGAGATCGGTGGTGGACAATAGAATCTTTCTCTGTGTTCCATGGGCGTCCTTGTTTCCTGCAGAGCAGAAACATGAGTATTTTTAGACTGTCTGGCCTCTGAGGCCACACTCAAAGCTGAGAGAGCGTGTGCTTCGCAGTCATCGTCAGAGGAATGTTATGTGTCGTTATCGAGTCAGCATCGGTACTCGTACAAACGTCACTTCTTTGTTAATCTCAGCGCTGGGTTATCATGATAATCAGAGGGTCATGATTCCTTTATCAAGTGAATCATGTGCACTGCTTTGGTCTAAAGGAAAATATGTATTACATGGACAGTAATGGTGCACATTGCTAAAACCTCCTACTGTTATAAACTCATATTAGAAAACTGCTTTAAGTACTATACTGTTATTTTCCCAGTCTGCAGTGTGGCTAATTGACAGAAATTCCTCTCGACCTTTATAGAAAAATGAAATGATTGGTTTCTCCATACTTGTACTATTGAAGGGCAAGTAAATGAGCCAAACCTTGCAGATTTTGCTCTTAACAATTTGTTATGATGCATGATTGCAAACATTTGAGGATATTGTGTGTTTTGTTCATGCCTGAATGTTTTTCTATATCAGATAGAAAATCCCTTATCCTCTAAAAATAGTGTGTGCTTTATGGTTGGAGTATGGTCAGTGTGACCAATAGTTGGATCATCTTTGGGCTGGCTGATGGTTGCAGTATGGTTGCTGTGACTGGAAGCTGGAATGATGTCAGTATTTCTGCTGGTTGCATACTGGATGGCTGAAACATATCTGAAGTACTCTGTTTAGAACTCTGTCTGATTCTTCTGCGTATGTGATAAGAGTATGAAGTATGAATTAGACATAACTGCTGCTATGTCACACAAATGGTGACCACAAGGCCAGTGTGTGCCAGAATAAAGAGAATATAGAGTGATGTGGCCAGGTGATGTGTGAATAACAAAAAGAGAGAAGAGGATTAATGAGCATTCCTCATTGAAACTGGTCCTCCCACAAGCACCCAGTCCAAAGAGCACACATAAATATGTAGTCACACTGAAGGTGAAAGTATCATCGTCCTATTTTTGTAATCCCCAAAGACAGAGTATAGGAGTCTGCCCTTACTTCATTAAAATGTATAGCTGAATGGGTCAAAATCGTTTGAACAGTAAGTATTCAGCTCATTTGGTATTATGTGCAATCCCTCGGTTGAAACACCGCCCTATAGCTGTATTCATAAATTATTTCAAATAAGTGTAACCTTAGGCCCTATTTGAAACAACGTGGAAATGTCAATGTCACCTCAAGGAACATTAACTATTCTCCAGTCTACCCCAATCTAGTCTCCTGGCACTCATTTGAACAGTCTCCATTTTATATTTCTTCACCCTCTCTTCCACCCCTTCTCCCCTGTGGTGTTTGCAAAATGTATTTTTCTTGATCGATGGAGGAAAAGTCAGTAGATGGAGATGTGGGTGGGGGTTGGGGGGGTCAAGCTTATTTCCCCACACAAGCCATTAGGTATGGGCTCATCGGAGAGAGGACATGATAGCATCACATTGACAAAATTATGCAAGCAATTCTGTACAAACAAGACATCAATCCTGATAAACAATAATTGCTGGAGATAAGACAGAGTCCTGAGGAATCATTTAGTTAAGTTACAGATGAGGGAAACAGAGTGATACTGTATGTAAACTGGGGAATCTGTCGTTTTAGCCAGAGTTACCTACCTTGAGTTTTGTTTTTTACTGACGGTGAAATAGAACATTTTATACATGTTTTAATTCTGCCATCACAGATTTATGGAAAGAATCAGAATGTTTTATGACCTGTCCGTAAATGTGTGAGTGGTTGACAGCGGGTCAGCTGTACTGGAGACACCTCTCAGAAGCCATGGTGGATGATGCACAGATTCACAGGGAACTGATACGTCGCCACGGCTAGCACTGTATCTAGAGGAAAATATCTGTATGATTCTGTTATTATAAATGTAGCTTTTGCCACCCCTGCTTATTTCCTCTTGTGTATGATTTCCTTATTTTACACATTCATAATAGATGAGCTACTTCCACTAAGTCACATTGCAAATGTCAAAAACTTTTTCAGAACTTATATGTGGAAGCTTCATAAATCATAAAGTTGTAAGGTATTTATTCAAAATAGGAATGTTGACAGTAAACATCAGTAAGTCAAGCCAGTTTTAGTTAAGATTTGCAACATGATATTCACAGTCAGGTTTTAACAGAAGTGCCTTTTCCTCATAGACTCACTGTAGCCTACGACTTCCTAGCCAATCAGCAGTCTTCAGAATGCATTAACCTTTTAGAACAATCAGCAGACTCTAGTTGCTAGGACATGCAAATGTCCTTGCTGACCCACAGTTTCCGAATCACCTGAATGGTTTTAAACTCTGGACCAATCAGAAACCTCCAAGTCTTAAATTCCTTGAAACAGGAAGCCACTCAACAGCCTCCAAATCAACAAAATGTTTTACACTCCACCTATCAGTACTCTCCAAGTCAGTTGGAAATTCTGATCTGTTGGCCAGTTAACAGCTTCCCAATATTCTTAATGGTTTTAAGCACTTGGCCAATCAGAAACTTCCAGGTCGGCAGGACATTTTAACCTCAAATACTTACAAAGGCAAGGGGGACTTTTGAGGCTGTCATCGAGGCCTATTTTTATCCAAATTGGGGAGGCTGTGTGTTGGAATCTCCCCCGTCTCATGGATAGAGCAGAAACCCCCCGAATGAATCAGCCCTATCTTTGAGAGCCGCTAAGTCCCCCCCGCATTGTCCCTCCAATGAGGGCCTCCCAGATGACATTTAGTGGGAGGGGACAGCAGCAAGAGGGAGACTTCCAGTGTAGGGTTACCAGACCTGTCAGTATTAAAGACCAGAGCAAGTGTGAATGAGGGGGAAGACTATATAAGGAATGTGAGCACATAAGGATCTCTTTGTGGTCACACTTCCCTGTCAGGCCACTGAAGGGCAGTTCTTTGGCCCACCTGCAGAATATCATTCAGCCTCTCAGAAGCCACTGAATATTACTGAATGGACAGTCTATGCTGGCTGGATATATTCACAACATATGTATGCACAATATAATGTTGCGTATGTGACCTCTATGCATCCAAAGCACGAGATATATATGTTATACAGATATAAATGCATTTTTACCACTACCCACTGCTACCTGCTCAAATGCCAGTGCCGATGGCCATGGAACCTGGAGTTTGTGGTTTATTTTTATCTTGTTTCATTTATATGTTTGACTGATGTGTCTCTATTCTCAGGCTGTATCTGCTGTAGGCCCCAGTCTCTGACTCCAGAGAGAGAGATAATTCTGTAGGGACATTTCTCAGGATGCTCACCTCAGAGGACCCAAATACAGCCGAGTGGTTCCCCTGAAAAATGTACACACCACTACAGTGTGTTCCACACAATTCTAGGTCAAACAATGCAGCCCAAAAAGCAGAACAAATGCTGTTCTGTGTGGAAGACAATAATGCCCTCATTTTAGAATCAGTTCCAATGCTTGTGCATTTCCCATACTGTTAGTTTTATTTTTGATAAACCAGACTTTGTCTAAAATGGTAACATATTTATTTATATAATACCATTTCCCAAGGATCCAGATTTGCTGAGGAATGAAGCTATAACGAACCAAATAAAACCTGTCAAGCTGATACGTAATCCTGATTGTCCATTGAGCAGACAGGAAAATACATGAATGAGAAAAGCAACAGATTCCTGGAAACAATCAAATAGTAAACAGGATATAATCTTTGCAGGTATGTGTGAATCATGGTATGAGAGTTTTAGATCTACGTTAATTATAACATTTATTACTGTCACTAGAAAACAGAGTTTGTTCAAGAGCAAGTGAGGTTTTACAAAAATAATAGCCTTCTAAAAGGTTGAACAGGTTTGTACAAGAATTAGTGTGAATCTTTAAGTTAACTACTAAGTTAGTAGTAATTCTGAATTAACAACGTCAGTTAAAGAAATCATTGACACATGACTTGTCCGAGTCATAGGCTATCTAGACCTTTCCACACTGCAGATACAGCACCAATTACTGCTTATGTCATCAGAGGAGGAGAAAGTCAGCAGATATCAGGTTTCTGCATCCACCAGCAATGGCCGCTAGATAGTTATGAGATAAACAATCTTAATTGTCATAACCCCTGTCATTCCCAGGTTTTGCCAGTCGCTTCCCTCGACCTCCTGCCAAAGCCAGTAACGGTGCCGTGGGTGTCAAACATACATTTGCAGGGCTCATGTCTCCTTCCTGAATGACAATCGTACTTTGTGAGCCATACAGAGCCCACTGCTAGCCTGCTTGTCAATTTTCAAAAAAAACCTACTCTTATAGTACCCTCTAATCATGCAGTTATCACCAGAAATAAGAGTATCTCAGTGTAATCAAAATGTAACTCCTGTTTTGTTCACACATTTCTACATGGCCTAAGTGATCATTAAGGTTGTGTGATAAAATGTCCCTGCTGATTTATAATTGATAAGATCTAGCAGATAATTTATAATTGATATACATTAATTTGTAATAATTCTCTGTTTGTTGAAGTACTCTTAACACTGAAATGTAGATGCAAAGGAAATGGATTGTTCTTTCCTTTGAGAGAAAATCATAAATAATTCATCTCTTGAAAAAAAAATGACCAGAGTTAAGCTCTCAGGTTTTGGCATAGAAAATGCTAGCATGAACGACGGAAACTCTGGCACTGTTTAAACAGTTCATTGTTGATGAAAATGAAGAAGCTAAATTGAGAAAGTGATTAGTTATATGAATCTCAAGTAAGCTGTGAAATTGTATTTTCATTTTTATGTGGTGACTGCAAGCCTTTTCAACTTCAAAAGGTTCAACTTTTGTAAAGTTTAAAAAAACCTTTGTCTGTACTTTATAAGTTATGCATTTGATACTTCAGATTTCTTTGGCCGTTCTGCGTGTTTTTGTTTTTAGATACTGAATTTTCCACATGTCCAGGAGAGATTTGAGATTATATTATTGTATGCCCAATGAAACATTTTACTTTGAACAAAATCACATGGCACTTTTGGAATCCCCATCAGTGTGATACTGTAAATGTTTTAATAAGTCTTTTTTAAGCTCCATTTCCACCTGCACTATTATTATTATTATTATTATTATTATGCATGGAATGAGACATATTTAAGATGTTTGATTTGTTTATATACATGTGGAACACTTGCATTTAAATTAAATGTTTCATAATACAATGCAAGAAAAACTGTGATGCCTTTTGATTTGATTATTCTCACAACCAAGCCTTGGTTGCAGAGATATACTGTTTATCCTGCTCTGTAACAGCAGAATGCTCTGCCATCATGCTCGCTATGCTCAGTGTATAGCCTGCTGCCATCATGCTCGCTATGCTCAGTGTATAGCCTGCTGCCATCATGCTCGCTATGCTCAGTGTATAGCCTGCTGCCATCATGCTCGCTATGCTCAGTGTATAGCCTGCTGCCATCATGCTCGCTATGCTCAGTGTATAGCCTGCTGCCATCATGCTCGCTATGCTCAGTGTATAGCCTGCTGCCATCATGCTCGCTATGCTCAGTGTATAGCCTGCAGTGCCATATAGCCTGCTGCCATCATGCTCGCTGTATGCTCAGTGCCCTGCTGCCATCATGCTCGCTATGCTCAGTGTATAGCCTGCTGTCATCATGCTCGCTATTCTCAGTGTATAGCCTGCTGCCATCATGCTCGCTATGCTCAGTGTATAGCCTGCTGCCATCATGCTCAGTGTATAGCCTGCTGTCATCATGCATGCCTGCTGCCATCATGCTCGCTATGCTCAGTGTATAGCCTGCTGCCATCATGCTTGCTCAGTGTATAGCCTGCTGCCATCATGCTCGCTAGGCTCAGTGTATAGCCTGCTGCCATCATGCTTGCTATGCTCAGTGAATAGCCTGCTGCCATCATGCTTGCTATGCTCAGTGTATAGCCTGCCCTTTGCTTGAACGTCTGATTTCAATGGATTCCTTTATTTTGTGGCCTCTTTATTTTTGAGCCTTCAATCACGGAACAGTGCTTGCAAAATACCCTCAAGCACTACATTAGACAGTTCTATCAGATGAAAAGATTTACTCTTTATGGAAAACAGGCCAGGGGATAGAGTTTTGTCCCTTGCTAATTCTTTATCTCTTTGGTGAACAATGTCAAAACCCTTATGAAACAGTTATCTGTTTCAATTTATTGACACTTATATAGATAATGCTACATGCATATTTTCTGTTCAGGAATATTTTTAGCTACAGCAATGGTAGCTGTTGTGCCTTGTAATTTTGTGCATTTGTCCTTGTGGAAATATAATATTTTCATCAATGAAATATGTATTTTTCCCTATTTTTCATTGGAATTGGCAGTTTGCACATCATACTGCAAATTCTTGGCATTAATACATGATGAATTGTTTTCAGATATGTGACGTATTGGTTTTTTACCTTTGTTGTGTCGAAATATTGAATTTGTCATTGATTTGCATGATTGATATACCTAATGGCCCACCAAACACATACTGACATGACATTGATCTATTGTGCTAAGCTTCACAAAACCCATTCTTTTGTTAATGGGAATGTATTAATTTATACATTTGAGAATGAAAGTTTCACATATACACATAACCTCTTATGTGTATGTATCTTAATTAAGAGCGTTGAATAAACTGTTGCAGGTGCTCGATCTGAAAACCCAGCATTTGAAAAAAATATTATGATTGCCTTGTGTGGCTATTAATATCGTGGAATTAAAAAAAAAAACTGCTTTGAAAAAACACAGGAATGTTGCTCATGGGTTCTGTGCCCTTTTGTTCGTGGTGAAAAGACAGAAAGACAGCAGTGTGCTGTGGCACATCATTCATGTGCCATTAACTCCACAATGTCCTATTCCCATTCCAGTCTCTGCTCTGCAAACACTGCAGGCAAGAAAACAGGCAGTTCAATTTTCTTCTTGTTATTAGGGAGAACATGGCTGCTAGTTTCAGTTTTTTCTCCAGTACGTCAATGCCCTTGGTTTAGTGATGAGAATGAAGAATTTCTCTTGCGTATTTGTGACGTGTGTGAAAGATTTCTATAGCATGGCGTGACGTGAACGATCGCAGCAGAACTCTGTTGTCTATAATGGGAGCAGGCACTGTTTGCAAATGAATCTCCCCAGGCTTCTGAATTCAGTTTTCTCATGTGTCACTCGGTGGTACAGATCAACTGAATGAGTGAGTTATAGAGCAGATTACAACAGTGCGTCTCTCTGTCTGTTGAACAAATCAGAACAAATGGAGGTACTGTTCTCCCTAGCGAGACTCTAGAGGCGGGGGTGTAGAGAGGTTAGGGTTATGGGAGCTACAAAGAACAAACACTCAGCCCTGACCAGATGGAACACTGAAATATTTTTGAAAGCTTTTTTTAGATTCTTTCTTCCACGGAAAGAATCCAAGTCACAAAAACTTACCCAAGGAAATATAAAGAAAAAAAATGAATGAGTGTACAAGAAAATTAATTTCCATGTCTCAGAAATCTATGTATGGCACACAGTAAGATTTAACAAATACAGAATCCCCTTGAGGTTTTTTCATATTCTCACCACAAGATGTTATACAGTGCCACAAAGACAACCTCAGGCTACCCCTGGGGTATTTTAGACATGAAACAAACCAATTACCTGGGTTATACAATATAACCAAATACATAACCTTGTACATAACCCATTCGGTTTTAGACACCCCGAGCCACACTTTCAGTTACCCAATGGGGAGTGCCAGTCCTCGCTGTCTTTCAGAAACAAAGCAACACCTGCAACCTCCCGTCGGCCTTGGTACTTCTTGCCAAAAAATACACTGTACAAAAAGAACACATGAATATTTTATTCACAGATACCAGATTTGTATTTAAAATACAGTTTCTGAACATGGTCTGTGTACCAAATTATTTATGTCAAATTAAGCCAAGTCACAAATAAACTTTTACTAATACGTTTCACAAAAAAAATCGCTAAGAATGTATACACACAGACAGAAATCATACATCTGTCCTGCCTGGCATATGTCTGAACTCAGCAGTCATTACCCAAGGCTTTCAGATCCCAGTAATGTTCCCTCGGGCATTAGGTATCTCAATCCACTCGAGTAATTACCTCTAGAGTATTCCAGTGGTGGATCTCCACTTTATCACCAGCCAGCAATTCACCTGACACATGCCTCATGAAATCACGGTCAATGCAGATACATTTCCTGAGTATAAAGAGGACGCACCTCCTTCCATATCTGCTCCAAACAGGAGGCATCTCTGCGGAGCTGTCCCTGTCTGACTGTACAGGCACACAAACAGCTCTCTGATTATGCAAACACACACACACACACACACACCACACACCACACAAACACAGGGAAAGGTTGTGCAAGCTCCAGCACATCTTTCCCTCTCATTTCACTTTTTAATTGGTTGCTTAGTACCATATGCAAATCACTTGAATATGTTAACATTTGCAATAGATTTAGTTATATTTGAAGGGAAATATATTTTTTTCTCTTCTCCCAGGATCAGTTATATGACTTCTGTTTTTCTCTGGTAATTTACACGATTCACTGAACATTCAAATCAATTGGAGGACAATGTACGAGATTTCACTTTAGAAATGGATACATTTGTGTTTCTACCTTTGCCTCACTTTGCCCTACATTGAATTTATATATATTTTTTTTAAACGGTACTCTGAAATGTGCAATGATAATGTTTAAAGAACCATTTTTGTGTATGTGTGTGTGTGTGTACATTTGTATGTTTGTGTGTCTGTGTATATTGAATGCAGAACTGATAAACATGGAGTGCACCTTTGCATTTTAAAGGTCCTTCCCTTTAGAAAAAAAATGTTTATACTTTCATCTTATTTGTAGATCGAGTCTCATGTATATTCAGTATGTGTATATCTCAAGCCAGTTAAGAGCTGTTGATCACACTGTAGAATGCACAGTTTATCAGCTTGATCTGCATCTTGGAACCTCTGCAACTTAAAATTTCTCTTGCACCTTTTTCAAGAGCAACTGATACTTTTCCGAGTCATATTAGTTACAGCTTTATGCGGATGGAATGTTTTTTACCACAGTCATCATGTGAAGGCTGGTGCCACTGTCAGTTCCTTTATTTGACCCCAGTTTTCCCCTCACCTGCGTCCGGGTTGAGCCCCCCCCCCCCACCCCCATAGCTCTTACAGTAGGGCGTCCACTTTCAAGGTCGTTCAGAGCTGAAAACCCGGTTGGCGGTGCACGGCGGGCTCCTGGCCTACTTTGCAGCCATTCGTCCGTTTGAACCGTGCTTTGATGTGAAAAAGCAGCCAGCGCTTCAGGGAACTGCTCTGGATTTTAATATTAGATATTAGAGCAACTAAGGTAGGCCATTCTGCCCTGGTTGCTGTGACCTGTCCACATCCCCTCCCTCCCTCCGTTATTGTGTCACCCCATTAACGTACCTGCTGTGTGTGTCTGAGAGACCACAGTCAGCCCTGTCCCAGCCTCCCAGGGCATCACAGTCTAAGAGACATCATGTACTGAGGAACCTGTCTGAGAAATACAATGCCAAACAAAGGAATTGCTTTCAGTTTGAAAAAAGTCATTGGACATCTCAAAAGTAGGAAATGGACATGGCACAAAGGGGGAAGGTTGTAGTGATCTATTATAAATGTTTTCAAATACATTTAAAGAATGGCTTTTCAATTTAATGATTTTTTTATTGACACAGCAATAGGTCCTCTGCTTGTTTGTATTGCATCTCTGGGGCCATGTAAACATGAGAAATTATACGCCCATCAGTGTCCGGCACAAATGTTGAGTAAACGGAGCTAGTACCACAAGGAAAATAAACATGATCCCTGGACACTGTCTCGCAGCCTTAGCTGTGTTCTTTTAATTCAGAGTGGTATTGTCATTTGTTCCTCTTTGAATAAAAACAACACTGTTGGACTGTGGGACTGGATGTGGATCTTCTGTTGCTTTCAGCAGGCACAGCTGTTAAGGAGAACAGCGATATCAGATATGAGTATGAAGCAAAGGAGTAGATTCAGATACAGGTGTTGGAGAAGGAAGATCAGGTACAGGTGTTTGGATGAGAGATATCTGATTTGAGTGTTAGGGAGAGGGACAGTATCAGACAAAACCTGATGCAGCAGACTAGTTGGGCATCATTGGACAGATGTCTGAGGGAGATGGTTATCTGCTCATATTTTATAAAACTGAACGTTCCTCAGAGTGCTGCAAATACAGTGACCGGTTCTACCTCTATATCACATTCCTTCACAATCAAAAGCATTACTATCAACTAAATAAATACAGACAGACTAAACAGATAGACTTCTAAGAGTAATTTTTACAACATTACCTTTTTTAGATTCACATAAAGCATTGTTTTAAAGGTAGATCTAAACTATTCCTCACTAAAATGTGTAGTTTCACCAGTTCAGATATAGGCATTGCCTTAATGTAGCCTTGGAGTTCATTATTCATGGGTACATTTCAGTACAGTTTCAGCATACAGAAAAATGTTCAGGCTGGCTCACCAGGTTTGTTCAACTGGATCTTTATTGAGAACAAATTGGACTGAGACCACAAAGGTACCAAAATTTCTGAGAATGGATTATGACTATGCCTTCTGATGCAATTCATTGCCTTTTGAAATTAAAATGGTACATGTTGTCATAGGAGGATTTCATGTCTCATTTATGTGTACAAAAACCAAGATGGATATCGATCCAAGAGGATTTCAATAGTTTTTTTTTCCATTTCTCATATTCACAGTGATTACCAGGTGTCTACTTTTCTTGCCATATTGATATATTGGCGATCTACTTCCCGATCAAAGCTGGGATGCCAATTATCTACTGCATGTCTACTCATGTATGCAGGGCAATTAAAGTTAAGGTGAGATATAAAAAGATCATTTGGACATTGCTGAAACAAGCAAAGCTGCTGTTGCTGTTGTGACCAATTGAGACAGCTAGTGTGGGCAGTATTCTGTTCCTCTGTGGATCACTCACACTGGTTTAGATATCTTTTTCCCTGACTGTCAGATCACTGGGTTATAGTAGTTAAGCAGACACCAAATGGAACCGTAATCCTTAAGTACATGTCTAGTCGACTCCAGCGACACATCTGAGTCCGGGCGTGTTGTCAGGCCATCTGTCCCTGTGTCAGTGCTCAACCGTCCGATGGGGTGACATTGGTCAGTGAGAGTTTGCTTTGTTGCCACAGAATCCTATAAACACCATCTCTCGGCACAGTTGAGAGAGTACCCTTCATCTTTTCAAAAAAGAAAGTCTCAAGCAAAAGTCTGAAAAGCATGACATTGTGGGATGAGTGCTCTTAAGTGGTAGGAGGTCACTCGCTTGTGTTTGAGGTCACTCTTCTCTGTGAGGAAGGAGAGATACTGAGATCTTGTTGGGACCCAGATGGCCCACTTGCTCATATCAGAGAAATCCAGCCTGGAGGTGCTACAGGAGAATAATTATCAGAGAATCAGACCAAATGTAACAAGGGTTATTGTGACATTTACCCCTTTTAGTACGAAAACATAAAATTCATTCATTTAATTTTATATCGTATGAATGAATTTTATGGCCTGAATTACAATCATACTTGCAAGTTATCTAGGGCTTTTTAATATGATTTCTGTATTCTTGTTTGATTACTTTTTGTCATATTTAGTTCAGGCTTTCTGTCCACCTTGCGATAACTCAGGACTGATATCCGGCAGTTCTGTGTCAGGGAGGAAAATGGTTACATAACTAACAACAAAAGAGACTAATAGCATCTGATGAATAATTAACAAGCGACAGGGAACTGAAACAGAATCTCTCTGCTGATTATATTAATGAATATTTAATATTCAAAGTTTGTTTTCTGAGACCTATACCTAAATTTAGCCTCTGTAATTAGGGATTCAGAAATGCAATTTGAAATAATGGACATTCATTTTTACAGCTGTAATGATCTCATAAATCACTAGATGCAGTTGTGGCAAAAAGCGGTAGCAGTGTAAATATTGGGGAAAATCATTTGCGTTATCATCTGTCATTTTCTGCAAAATGTAAGGCAAAAATTGCTGCATACAGCAGGCATAGTAAGATACCTTAATCTCTGGGGTTTGTAATGTGTAATATACAATATAGCCTTTTTCATGTTGAAAAAAATTTCGTGTTTATGAGCGTTTTTGTGTATTTGTTTTTTGTGACATATGCCATTAAAGAAAGTGTGGCTTACATGTATACCTGGACATTCAAAATTGATTTAAATATTGGTTGAAAACAATGGCATCATATTACTAGAATGGAAGAACGTCCTGTATATAAGCTGCATATAGCATGAAACAGACATGTTGCAGGAGAATATTCAGACATTTGTTTATTAAACCACAACATAGCATGGTGTGCACTACTGAGCCTTCAGAAACTATACGATCAAACCATAAGACAGCAGAAATTGAAGAACTATTTATGGACTGAATTCAGCTGTGACTTGCAAAACGTATAGGGGCTGCAGAACATTGGATAAACAAACCACCACCTAAGGCTTTGAAATCCTCAAATACACATTTGTCAAAAACAGCTCATTGTAATTATTATTTGGCTTTGACAAAACTCGCAGTTAGCGGACTCAGCCATGCGCTTCACCATAGTGTTTGTCCTGTGTACATACCCGCCATTATTTCCCGGTGGGACTGATGGAAACGTACAATGACTAAACATACGGTGCAGTGCCTCCCCACACCGGGCCCCAAGGCCATAGGATACAGTGGCAGTGAGTGGGTTTCTGTCTGTCACTGACCTATCCATTCAGGGCTATCCATCGGTAAGATGATTGGCTGTGTTGTCAACCACAAGCGGCTTATAAAATGCCCAGCAGGTGTGTAAGCAACAGACAAACAAAACAGCGAAAGCACCCTTTTGTTGAAGTGTGAATTCATCATAGCTGGCTGAAAAAAAAAACACCTGTTAAAGTCATGTGGGGTCAGAGTACGCCTTTAGTAGCATTTAATCACATTTTAAAAGCTGTCTCATTTAATGGTGAATCCATTCACCCACACACCAGGAGGATGCTGAAAGATAAAGCATCGACTCAATGGATAGGCTTACTGTACTGTCTCTAAACAATAGACACTATGAAGAACAACAGGCAGTTCATTTTGATGGATGAATGTTTGTTATATAAGTTCCTCTGTCTACCTCTCTCTCTCTCTCTCCCTCCCTCTCGCCCAAAAAATATCATCAACATGATGGATAGGAATGAAAGTGAATTAGACTTGCTCCTAACAATGGGGGTGTATTAGACTTACAGACATTGGCCAAGACTCAATCAACATTTGCAATCATCTTTTACTTACAACTGGATAGGCATGGTATTCTTTTTAATAATATTCATTGTTGCTGAATTCAGTAAACTAAAGTGAAAATAAAAATAAACAATAACATTTTTCAAAAAATTCAGTTGTGAGCTAACATTAAAGATGTTAATTGAAGCCTGGCCCTTCAATTTTATATGATATGGTATAACTACATTAATTGTATTTAATTACTGTTTAATCAGCTAGTCTCTTGGTAAAATGCAAATAACCTTGGTTGGGGCACAATCAAGCCCCCTTAGCCACTTCAAAGGCATGTGCAATTCAATCAGCAGTCAAGACCATGAAGCTGTGTCTGACATTACAGCCAATGAAAATACATATTCAGTGACCAATTGTCTCTGATTGGAGGGGTAGTAGTACAACTACCACATCTTTCTTCTGTGTCGTTCGATTAGGGAGCTATTTTTTGCTACATGCTTTACTCTAGCTCTCCAGAGCACAGTGTCAAATCAAAATCTTTAGATCAGGACTACGTACTCCAATCACAGTGTTTCTGTATCGATTGGCAGGTGTAATGCTATTCATCTTTGAAATGCTCCTCTTTTTTACTGATGATGGATATATCCAAAAATAATCTTGTGGTGACCTAGTCTGAACTTGTAAAAAGTTGTAAAAATTATTTTCGGACCAATCAGCACACTCGTATTCAGTAGTGTCTCCTCATTGGATAAAACCAAATAGTTTTTGCAAATGTTGCACAAGTCTATACACTTATGTGAGAAGGGATAAATGTAGTTTGGAGGACACGTGTGTGTATGCTGTATGCCCATGCTCAGTTCTTCATCACGTTGCAGTTCTGCATTGCGGTTTCCAATTTAGGGGAGAGAAATTTTGGCAAATGTGTAAAGACACCAAAACCGCTTTGGTAAGGGGGGTAAAAAGTAGGGTTACAGAATCTATAAATGGTTTCAGAAATGGTCATATCTTAACTCACTGGTTTTAAAAGAACATATAAAACACCAGTTTGACTATTTATAGTCAAAATGACCAACTTCCCAGAATGCATTACCATAAAACAACTCTCTTTCTGCTAAACTAAAACTCTATTTTTAAAATTAAACTGAGTGAGATTAATCTTTTCCCTCATGTATGTAAACTTGTCAGGATGCAGTGACACCAATCTTAACTTTCAGTTTCAAATCCTCTAAATTAGCGGCAGTTAAGCTGCTGCTACATTAAGAGTTCTGTAATAGTGTATTAGTAATAGCATTTGCCACAGCAGGACTCAAAACCCCACATTACTGTTTCGGTGTTCTGGGACTGGATTAAGACCACCTCTGTAAAGTACAAGGGCTTTGATGATTCATCTGTAATACTAAAGTCCTTTTTTGCTCTGAAAGATTTAAGGATGAGACAGCAAGACATGCAAGGATGAGCAGGTGGCTACTAAAGCAGCACACAACGCATTCAAACATATATTTCATCGTAGCCTACAGGAGTAGGTACACTCTGAGAAAGAACAAAGTTCTTTCCTTGTAGTCATAGAGGAACATTTTTGGTGATATATAGAACCATTCAGAAACCATTCAGTCCTGTAGAACTAGGCTATTTGTGCAAAGCGAGGAATCTGTCTTAATTAGAAAGGTCTATAAGTAAGGTAAAGTAAGGTAAGGTAAACTTTATTATCCCAGAGGGGGAATTTTTTGCACAGCCAGCTGTAAATACAATCATCATCAACAATTAACGCACAAACAATTTACATAGAAAACACAGAATTACATAATATAATATAGTATGTGATTCTATTCTGTTGTGTATTAGTCACCTGTTAGCCATGAAGGTTGTAGCTGTGCAGGAGGAAAACAATTTCCATGTATAAAACAGCCTGTGATTTTCAACAATTCAACTTTGCACAATACTGATGTCAGTCTTCAGACTTCAGCTGTGTTTATTTGTTACTTCCATACACAAAACACAGGAAAACTTGATTTTGACCAAAGGGGACCAGCTACAGTGATCTGCTACAGTGACTGACTGCAGAGAAAACTCACTACATACCTTAGAAATCAGGGACATACTGTACTAACAAGGACAGCACCAAAGAAAAAACTGCATCTTTAAAGGGACAACTGGAAAGAATGTGTGTAACTATGGAGGAGACACGAGTGAGTGACTTATGGAGTTTGTGCAAGGAGCAGCTAAGCCCTTACCTCGTGATTTGGAAAAAGGATGGACGTGGAGGGAGAAAAGGAATATAGAGAGTCGGAGGGGAGGAGGAGCGTGTGAGATGTGGCCAGGGTGCGAAGAGTAGCACAAAGCCCCGGTGGATTTCCTTTCAGCTTTCCATCCCTATCGGAAAAACGGGTTTGAGTTACCTTGCTAAGGTCAAACTATTTATACGTAAGAGAATCACACTTAATTAAAGCAACTGACCCCATACATTTTAATGAAAGGAGGGCACTCACAGACGCACAGGACAAGACACGAGGCACGTCGGTAGAACTAATCAGGAGAGTCGAGAAACTACAGAAACTGAGGGCAGGGGACATCAGTGATAATTATTAAATTGTTTGCCAACGGTTAAAGAAAATCGTTTCGTGCAGATTTCAGATTTCATCAGCATCAGTGAAGCCTCCTCTGTCCCATGCTCTCTTACTGCTCCTACTTCTACGAGCAAGTGCATGGTCTCTCTCTCGTTCTGTTGGTTTTGGCACTGAAAGATTACCAGGCTCTCCCACATCCCATATACTGTGCACAGAACATTTAATTATGAGGTAGGGGCTGTTGGCATAGCCCCTGAGTCATTCAGTCATTTTTATGGAATTTATCTTCTTGTAATTCTCCTGATTGGTTATTTGTGATTTGTCATTTTTACTGGACGTGTGCCAGTGCTGTTGTCATAGCCATGTCATATCTGTAATTTATGTAAATATTTCCATCAGATGTAGTCATAACCAAATTAAGAAATCTTGAAACACAGAAACATGCATACATTTCCAGCTGTAAGTTCATTGGTATGGGAAGGGTAATTTCACAGTTCAGAAATGTTTTGGAATTTGACTGCATGAAATTTTTAGAAGCTAGGACATGTAAATGTAAAATTAATTTCTGCAACATTTTTATTTGCTGTTTCAGTTCAGAAACAGCACATACATGGATTGATATTGAATTACTTATTACTGAAAGAAATATATGAGACAGAGAGAGACAAAGATGCCAAGCCAGGCTGTGTGTCACTCATGTGTGTGTGTGTGTGTGTGTGTGTGTGTGTGTGTGTGTGTGTGTGTGTGTGTGTGTGTGTGTGTGCCATATACATACTCTAATCACAGCAATTATTGATTGACAGTTATCTTTGAAATTCTCTGCTATTTTTTATAGTTGAAGTTAATACATAATATTATACGCAATATTAATAAACGTGGCATACTGTATTTATGAATTAAAAACCTATTTCTGCTTTTAAGGGCACATATCTTAAAGGATACATATCTTCCACATATTATATTCTGTGAGTGCCTTTTTCCTGTCTTTATAGAGCTGCAGGGATTGCTCAGTTGTTTTGTCCCCAGAAGAGATATTCCAAGTTTTGCAAATAACAGCTGCAGATGTTGTGGTACAGCAGTGTCTCGCTCAAGATCGAAACTCTTGAGAGCCCTCAGGCTGACAGCTCAAAACAATATGCAATGCAATATTACTTTATTCATCCTCCAAGGGGCAGTTTCATGTTCACACATCAGCTCATAAAGCCACCTAGACAAGGATTCTGCAGAGAAAGATATTTCACCGCAAGTTCTCTCTCCAGGGCTCTATAAGAGCCCAAAACACATGAAAAGGAATTCAGCTCAAGTGAAGATGTCAAATGGCATGAAAACCCAAAGGATACAATTTTCATCCTGGTTGGCTGACATAAGAGGGCAGCTCCTGCTGACAAAATGATTGGAGAAAGAGGAAATTGGTCGTGTTTTTATTCTTTTGAGCTGGAGTGACTTTGTCTTTGCCCAAAAGAGGTTACTTTCATTAGTCACTCAGGAGAAGCTCAGCATGGTGCCAGTTGCCTGAAGATTGTATGTAAAATGCCATTAATCTGTATTTTTATATGAAAAGAGCATAGAGGCATATGTAATAGGATGCTATTCTGAGATGCTTTAAATTGCTAGTTTATAAATAGCTTTGAATCACTCAATGCGCAGTGAGCTCCTTATGTCCATGGCTCCAGGGTCTCTCTCCCCCCACAGCCATTGGCCATGTGCTGGGTTTGTATGGACTCTACTTGGTTGGGCAGATTATTACTGTGTAAATGGGGAGGACTCCACAGAAATGGACTGTGCAGAGTCTGTAGACCGCCGCTTGCTGCGAGATAACTGCACCTAGTACATCTGCGGCTGTGCATTGACTGCTGGGCTGGGTTTCTACAAATATAAACTGTTTCATGATAATGAATTGATCCTCAGTGGAAATAAAAAAAATGTTCCCACAATGCTGGCTTAGATTACTTCCATTCCCCTGCTTGAATTCTGAGGGATCACATTTTCTCCTGAGAGAAATGAGAAAATGCTAATATGATGTTGGGTTAAGGAGCTTTTAACTGAGTATGCACTGTGAGCTTCTCCCTATTGTTGCCATTACATGGAGAGCTCTCTTACTCTTTTTCTCTCTTGCTCTTTCTTGGTCATGAATACATGGATGAGTCGGTGTGCAGCTGGGCTATGGAGATAACTGTTCAATAGATAGTGACATGAAGAGGGCTCAGGCTGGATAACCATTCGCCATATGTATTAGACACTTGTGATTGTAAATTAGCTTGGGTTGCTTGCTGGTGTAGCAGGTCTAATTTAACTGTGCATAATGAATCTATTATGGTAAGATGTCACCCCCCTTGAGTGAGACAGCATATGAGAATTGAGAGGTTGGCCTGGGATTTTTTTGATGGATCAGGGGTGAGAGCACTTACTGCAGAGTGCCTGCTCTGTGGACCCTTTGGCTGGTCAGGCCTCCTGCGGGCAGTCTTCCTGCCACAGAGAAAACATAAAACGGAAAGACACAAGGCAATCTACTGCCCATGGGGAGTGAACAGAGAGGCAAAATGTAAGAGTTTTCACTCTCGGGGAGTCAGGGATTAGCACCCAATGGCAGCAAAATGCCAAGCAGATGGAGGCATAGACATCCGTCAGGAACAGGGCTTCACTTTCAGGAAATGGTGAAACAAAAAAGAGAAAAACAGTGTGGTTCAATTTTTATGAGGACTATGAGATGACTTGCCAGTGTAAGGAAGAATCCAATGCTAATACAAAATTATATATACATTTTCCCCTTCATATATATTGGTTTGTCTCCACTTGCACCTGTGTTTCTGTCAGTGTCTGCCATACAATGATATTGCTACTTGTAACTGTTGGTAAACTACAGCAAAATCTTGTGTGATGTATGCAAATCAATGAAGGCTCCTTGTCTTTAAAAGAAAACAGGGTCAGATGAATGGACTGACATTGCCTTGATTTTCCTCATTCGTGAAATCTCATAAGATGGTCATAGAATGCTTGTGTGTGTGTGTGTGTGTGTGTGTGTGTGTGTGTGTGTGTGTGTGTGTGTGTGTGTGTGTGTGTGTGTGTGTGTGTGTGTGTGTGTGTGTGTTTTTTTTTAGGCTTCTTGTCTGACGCACCCCTGTATCTTCAGTGTCTATGTCCAGCGTAGATGTCCATGTCCACGCTGATGTCTTTGTTCATGTAAGTTACCGTATCCGTGGCAGAGTCTGTGCCTCTCTCTGACAGTGATTAGAATTGCCCGGTCTACCAGGGAGAAACTATGGCAACGATCCAGCCCGGTGTTGATGTTCGCGCTCGTTAAATATAACCATCCATACAATCGTACAACAAGTTGTCCCAGGCTCTCTCAGCACATTTCTATTAATACACTTTTTTCCTTGTAGTGACAGCTCCTGAGGCCTAGTCAACGGGAGGAGGCAAAACTTCGGGGCTTGTGTGGGCTTTCATCTGGGTAATTTTCATTGGGAGATGAATTAGAAGAAGCAGTGAGGCATATTAAATACAGCTTAGGTTTTTTTTTATCATGGATTTATCTCTTTTTATCAGAATGAGCAAATGTAAATGCATGTTTTAAGTGTAACAGTGAGAAGCTAGCTTCTATTTATCTGTTTGCTCATTTTTTTTTGTTTTTAATTTTGTTTTAGAATGGACTGAATCTGTTTTTTACAAATCAATAATTCTACTTATTTATATTTACTAGATCAGCTTTAGGGGTTGATTGTTGTTGCCCCAAAGAGATTTAAAGATCCAAAGAGATCCAGAGGAGAATATTGTAGGTATGCAACACATTAGGGTCTACCTACTGTTGAACAGCTGATTCATCAAGAAATAACTAATTAAATACAAGATTATAGCATGAAAGTATTGCACAAAGAAATCAAATCACCATAAGGCCTTGACATATCGGATTTTATGGAGCAGGGTTCATTTAAACCACCACGTGCTGAAGTGGAATGCACACTTAAAAATGACAATTGACTGTTTACAAGGGAAGATCCCCAAATGGAAGCTTCCAGGGAGGTGTGTCCAATGTTGACAGGGCTGGAGTCTGAGAGGGAGGTGGGAGGGCAACCGAATGCCTGACCATGGTCTCTTTAATCCGGTTTAATCTCCTCATCACCAATCCGGGCATGGGTCTCCACCCCTCCCGGGTGGCAGTAACACAATGCAGCAAAACACATCAGCCAATCAGCATGAGGGACACGCACAGAAAAGGCCAACATTCTTCTCTGCCAACTCGTCAGAAAAACCCTTTGTACTGCATGTCATTAGCATCTCAGAAGTTGTCAAACACATTATGATAACATGGTAACATCTAATTAATGACCATGTGTCCACCACTCGATAATGTGCACACAGAACTGCACAAAGTCAGTGCGGAAAAATGAAAAATAAAACAAGCGACTATCTTTTATCTAAGCAGATGGTCCCATTGAGATTAAATCATCTATTTTTCAAACAAAGAGCTGAGTGATTTTTTTTTTTTTAAAGGGGTGAGGAAAGTGAAACAAAGATTTTAAGGTCATTTTTGTCTCTCTTCCTGGTACTTGACCAGGAATGCTCAGATGCAACATAATTCACTGAAACTGATGTTATCAACTTGCAGTATATTATTATTATTATTATTATTATTATTATTATTATTATTATTATTATTATATTGTCCTCAGACACATATGTTCTGTATTCTGACTCAGAGCATTTTTTCCCTGTGTGTCATCGTTTTCCACTCATGAGCTATGTCTTGGAACAAATCATGGAGTAAGTTTCTCACCACATATCTCTGCTTTATCAGCATTTCAAAGATATATTTGTTCTTAGTCCCTCTCTGTGGTGGGTATGGGTGGTCGAGTCAGGGCAGTGAAATTATGGCCATTTAAGGTCTCTGTCGCAGTCTTCAATCACAGGAAATCTGTCGCCATCACTAGTCCAAGATAGCACGATAAAGAAGATAGGAATGGCACAGAAGACACAGTGTCGTCAATGGTCAAATGGAATATTTATCTCTATTTTTGATATTTTTGAATATCATTGACAAAATTTTAAAATTTGTTACATTCAGTGTCACAGTATATCTTTTGCATAAATATAGGTTTTCATTTAACCTTTATTTTAGGCAATATACTATAAACAGATATGGGCAGTATTGCAGCTAAACTGTATTTGATGTCTTTTGAATATGTGTATTTTTAGTGTAAATTTGAATGCCCACATCCTCAATTTCAGTACAGAACAATCCATCATACTGTGACATTCATGTGAGTGTATGGGGAAAAAAGGCTGTGTTCACTGGAAACTGAATAGGAAAGGGCCTCTCTTTCGAAGATAAGAGCCAACAGAGACAATGCAGGCCAGGCTGCTGGTTCTGTCCTCGGGTCAAAGGTCGAGGTCAGTTTATCTGCTGTTTGAGTTCCTGACATTCCACAGGTAGACAGGGGCTTTTGTGTTTTAAACTCACAGCATTTGTGAAGGACCTGAGTGATCCTGGGTGGTTGGGGGGGGTTGAATAGGGTAGGGCTTTTTTTAGTTCATGATGACCTTCTTACAAGGCAGAGAAAGGCTTGGAGGTCCTTGAGGAAACTGATAACTCAGAGGCTGAATCAACATGGCCGTGCCCCACTACAAACACGCTCCACCAGAGCACACCAAATTAAGATAAAAAGGCCTTGTTTTTCAGCCACAGTCTGGAGTTTCCATGCCTTCGCAGACTTTAAACAGGATCCTCTTTTCTTCACATGCACCTGAAGGAAGATGAGGGTTGGGTATTTGCCATGTTATTTATGGAAAAAATTACTTAAATGTTATCTACCCTGGGGCAGAGTCAACATTTAGAAACTGAAGTCCCTGCAGGTCTGTAACGAGTGTTTGTTGATGTCACGAAGGTGAATGTGTAGTTGGTTTTGGCTTGGAAATGCACAGGTGTTTACAGTTGACTCAAGAATTTCCATTTGCTGTAATGTAAATTGTTCTGTTACTTGCATCCTGAAATGAGGTCATGTTCAAAACAAGCCTCCATCACTTTGTAGCAAAGAAATGGCTTTGGCATGTAATGCACTGAAGAGCTAAACATAAAATAATGAAAGGAACATTCCACTTTCAATATTCCTTTCTTCCGAAGCTCTACAG
>CM040757.1:7651651-7685289 GCA_022829145.1 Albula goreensis | reverse complement strand
ATTTTTAAGCAGAAAAATCAAGAATTCATGAGGTCGATTTTTCTCACTTTTTTCAGGTCAGACTTACGTTTTTTCAGTATTGAACACAAGGGATGACTTGCATTTTCAGCCCTTTAATCCATGTCTTGTGACTTTAAACCTTCGTATTCACTATCAGCAGGTTGTATTCAATCATTTTAGGCAGAAAAATCAAGAATTCATGAGGGTCGATTTTTCTTTTTCAGGTCGGACTACGTTTTTTTCAGTTTCGGGCACAAGGGATGACTGCCATTTCTGCCTTTAATCCATGTCTGGTGACGTTTAACCTCTGTATCCACTATCAGCAGGTTGTATTGAATGATTTTTAAGCAGAAAATCAAGAATTCATGAGGGTCGATTTTCTCACTTTTTTCAGGTCCGGAGTTTACGTTTTTTTCAGTTTCGGGCACAAGGGATTACTTGCATTTTCTGCCCTTTAATTCCTTGTCTGGTGACTTTTAACCCCGTATCCACTATCAGCAGGTTGTATTCAATCATTTTAAGCAGAAAAATCAAGAATTCATGAGGTCCGATTTTCTCACTTTTTCAGGTCCTGAGCTTCGTTTTTTCAGTTTCGGGCGAAAGGGATTCCTTGAATTTTCTGCCCTTTAATCCATGTCTGGTGACTTTTAATCTTCGGAACCACTATCAGCAGGTTGTATTCAATCATTTTAAGCATAAAAATCAGAATTCATGAGGTCGATTTTTCTCACTTTTTCCAGATCCGGAGTTTACGTTTTATTCGGTATTGAACACAAGGGATGACTTCCATTTTCTGCCCTTTAATCCATGTGTTACGCCCAGGGGAAGATGGGATGGGGAGGACGTATTGTTTATATAGGAAATAGCGCTCGGTGGGAAAACACAGGCGGGGAAAACGATATAGGGTGCAAAAATGTGTATTTACAAGAGATAACAAGTCGGTGATATACAAAGTGCACAGTGATTCAGTGGTGATATATATACAAAACTATATACAGGTATAATCAAACAAGACCCGGGAAAACAACAGGGTCCCAAAAGCACTGCCAAAGTAAAGAAAAGAACAAAACCAAAATGTACTAGTAAACAAAAGAAACTAACTAAACCTTGTCAAATAATAACACTAGCTATTCTAACAGAAGACTTAAACAGAAATACAGGGGGTGGCAGCTGCTGCTAAACTGTGTGGTCTAGACAAGTCAAGAAAACTACGTGCGTGGAAATGTATGAGGGCCCCGTCTACCCTTGACCAAGTTATTTCCCACACCGCACAAACAGACCACAGACAAAACGCGAAAACAAGAAACATACAGAGGGCGAAGGCTTTCTACACAGAAGTGAACAAGAAATGAACTATGAGCTGGGATGAGCTGGAAACAGCGGGGACTTCGTGGCATATGAAGGGTATCCTCAAACGGGCAGCATCGGATTGGATGGGGCGGGACCAAATGACGGAGGTGGTAGAGTGAAGATGATTGATGACTGACGGCTGGATTGCGAATGGAAAGTGTGGCACAAGAGGAGACCCATCTGGCGAAAAAAAAACGCACATACACACACAGTACACGAACATAGAAACCACACAACAGAACTAAACGCGTTTACCCATAACACCCCCATCACTAAAATAAACCTAAAGGGTTTACTGAACACCTCAAACACAACCTTTTTTATGCTCAGGACAAAGCATCCGCCACTAAATTCTGTATCCCCATTTTATGCTTGATATTTAACTGGTAATTTTTGTAGAATGAGGGACCAACGCATCAAGCGCTGGTTGTGGTTGTACATTCTCGAAATAAATGTTAGGGGTTGTGGTCGGTGAAAACCATGATTGGGGCTGAACTTGACCCCAGATACACTTCGAAGTGTTGGAGGGCAGAAGTAGGGCCAGTGCTTCTTTCGATGGTGGAATAGGCAAGCTGGTGTTTGAGGAACTTGCGGGAGAAAAAAACAGATGGGGTGATCAATTCCGTCTCGTCCTCCTGAAGCAGCACAGCACCAGCTCCCAGGGCACTCGCATCTACCTCTAGCTTAAAAGGAATCGAAAAATCTGGAGCTGCAAGAACAGGGGCAGAACACAGAAGGGCTTTGACATTATCAAATGCCGTTTGGCAAGTATTAGACCACAAGAAAACACAGGAGGCTTCAAGAGGTCAGTTAGCGGGCAGCAGCAACAGAGGAAAAGTTCCTGCAAAACTTCTGTAATATCCTGCCATGCCAAGAAACCTACGGAGTTCCCGCCTAGTGGTGGGCACAGGATAGGCAGAGATAGCGGCGATTTTCGTATCAACCGGACGAACCTGACCTTGACCGACCGTCTTCCCTAGATAAGTGAGTGTGGCTTTACCGAGACTCACACTTTGCCAAATTCAGGGTAAGGGAAGCTCTGGCAAGTCGGTCAAACACACAGAAAGGATGTCTAAGTGGTCTGGCCAGTTTTCGAAAACACCACAACATCATCCAGATAAGCCCTACAGTTCGGGAGTCCGGACAGAACTGTGTTCACCAACCGCTGAAGCGTCGAAGGCGCATTGCACATACCAAACGCCATTACAGTATATTGAAGGAAATCGTCAGGGGTTACAAAGCGGATATCTCAGAGGCACGGGATGTCAGCGGGACCTGCCAGTAACCTTTTAATAAATCCAATTTGGTTACAGATCGAGCAGAACCAAGACAGTCAATACAATCCTCCATACGAGGAAGTGGATAGGAATCAGGAACAGTGACTGAGTTTACTTTCCTGAAGTCAGTGCAAAATCTAAAAAAGTATCATCGGGACCAACAAGCAAGGAGAGCTCCAGGGACTTACGCTAGCTTAGCCAACCCATTTTCACAAGGTATTGTACCTCTTTTTTCATTAGGTCGCGTTTAAAAGCATTGACCCTGTAAGGATGTTGCCGAATCGGGTGGCGTCCTTCACATTTACGTCATGCTGTATAAACGGAGGTGCGTGAAGGAGTGTCATTAAACAGTGAGGGATACCCAAGAATCAGCTGGGTGATGTCGTCCTTATGGGTGTCTGGCAAATAGTGAAGATGTGAAGGCAGTACAGCCAAAATCTCAGAATTAGCTAAACGTGCACATTGCTGTAGTGCGTTTCTTAAAACCAAACCATCCTCATCTGGACCGGACAGAGACACCTTAGAAACTGAGACACACGAAGAGACTGGGTCCTCCGACCGTGTAGTGATCCGAGAACTGTATAATTTTAACATGTTGACATGACATACCCGAGTTTTCCGTTTACGGTCGGGCGTGCGTATGACATAGTCAACCTCACTCAGCTTCTTTTCAATTTCATAGGGACCAGAAAATCGAGCAGTCAAGGACAAACCAGGGGTGGGCAATAAAACCAATACTCGGTCACCAGGGAGAAAAGAGCGAGCAACAGCACAGTGTCAAACTGCCGTTTCATGGTTTCTTGTGACAGGCAAAGATGCTGTCTAGCAAGAGCCCAAGCATGGTGCAACCGTTCTCTGAACTGTGACACATAGTCCAAGACTGGTAGTCTGTGGGGAAGGTGTACTTAAAAACTGTTCTTTAAGCATTTTTAGTGGACCCCTCAAAGTATGGCCAAACACAAGCTCCGCTGGACTAAACCCAAGGGATTCCTGTCTGGACTCTCTTAACGCAAACAGTGCAAAAGGGACACCTTGATCCCAACTCTTACCTGTCTCCAAACAGTATTTGCGCAGTACCGACTTAAGTGTTTGATGCCAGCGCTCGAGCGCTCCCTGTGATTCCGGGTGGTAGGCGCTGGAAACCTTATGGGTAATGGCAAGTGACTGCAGCACCTGTTTGAACAGTCTGGACAGAAAGTTAGTTCCCTGATCAGTTTGCACACTTTTCGGAAAACCAAAGGTTGAGAAAAAGATTGTCAAGGCTTTTACCACTGCTTTGGCCGTTATGTTTCGCAGAGGAATGGCCTCTGGAAACCTCGTAGCAGTACACATGATTGTTAGAAGAAACTGGTAGCCAGACTTCGTCCTCGGAAAGGGACCCACGCAATCAACAATTACATTCTCAAAGGGTTCGCCCATAACCGGGATCGGATGAAGTGGGGCCGGCGGAACCCTTTGGTTTGGCTTTCCTGCAACCTGACAAATGTGGCATGACTGACAAAACTGAGCCACCGAAGACTTTAGCCCAGGCCAAAAGAAATGTCGAAGCAGTCGGTCATACGTTTTATTTATACCAAGATGACCAGACCAAGGGCTGTCATGTGCGAGAGGGCCAATACTTGGTGGCGGTATTCGTCAGGTAGAACTATTTGGTATACAATACCCCACTCAGAATCACTAGAGGTGACAGGAGACCATTTTCTGAGCAACAAACCATCATCCAGATAATAACCGACCGGTTTTTCTTTGACCTTGTCAGGAGCAATGACCGTGAGAAAACAACTTCTTTAGGGAAGGATCACTTTTCTGCGCAGCAATTAGCTGTTCACGGGTGGCAGGGATTCGCAACACAGAATTAGACACAAGTTTAGGACCTTTTCTTTAGTGTCAATTGGGCCGTTCACAGGAGAAATCACAGCAGTGTCCGACAACAACGGAGCCAGAATCGTCTCTGCTAAATCAAACTGTTCTCCCCTCTTTCGAGCCTGTGCCCGAGTCAGGGCACATACTGGAAAATATCAGAGCGCTCCGGTTCTGACAATTGAGGCGATGAAGAACCTCAAGCACAGGGTGCACTTTTTCTCCAGCAATGTCGTTCCCCAAAATAAACGTTACCCCAGGCACAGGTAACGCGTCCCGTACAGCCACTTTATAAAAACCAGACACTAGATCAGACTGGAGGTGGACCGTATGCAATGGTACAGTTACAAAACCCATCTCAATTCCTTGAATAATAACACTGGATCCACAGGAAGAGCGGTCAGACAAAGGCAACACACCGGCAAGAATAAAGGACTGTGCAGCCCCAGTATCTCGTAAGATACGCACAGACCTTTGATCAGCCGTCTCACCAGTCAAAGACACAAACCCAGTGCAAACGAAGGGCTGGTAACAAGACTCAGTCTTGTCTTCAGTCATGGCTTCCTCAGAGCAGGTTCTCACAAAATTAACCGATTTCGGTTGACTTGCCCCTTGCTTCCGTTTAAGTACGACACAATCAGCAATTACATGACCGGGTTTATGACAGTAAAAACATTCCCGAGAATCTTTTGACTTTGCGGCAGAAGTAGTTTTCACTGCCCCTTTGACATCAGCAGGAATATTTTCAGCAGCAGACTTATCAGCACGAGAAGCGAACAAGGGTTTATGGGTTAAAATAAACTCGTCTGCTAAGACAGCCGCCTCAGAATACGTAGCGGTCTTCTGCTCATTTAAATAGACCAATACCCTCTCAGGCAAGCATTTCTTAAATTCCTCCAGTAGAATTAATTCACGTAGAGAGTCAAAGTCCACCGTACCGGTGGCAGACACCATTTATCAAAAAGGATTACCTTCTCCTAGCAAATTCCACATAAGTCTGAGAAGGACTCTTCTTGAAACTTGAAATTTCTGTCTGTATGCTTCGGGCACTAACTCGTAAGCACGCGCAACACTGCAGCTTTCACCTTTTCATACTGCATGCTCTCTTCCAGGGAAAGAGCAGAAACCACCATCTGTGCTTTACCACACAACTTGCTCTGCAACAGGGTAGACCAAACATCCATAGGCCACTGTAGAGCAATTGCCACTCGCTCAAAAGCAGTGAAGTAGGCGTCCACTTCGGTCTCTCTAAAAAGGAGGGACAAGGGCTACCTGCCGGCTTATGTCAAGAGAGCCAGAATGTAACCTAGGTGGAGGTGTTTCACCTTTGCCAGAGGACGGTAGGGAAGTCGCGTTGGCGCTGGAGTTCTCAACTCTAGCTGCCTCAACTTGACTGCCGTCTCCGCCTCAAGCTCAAGTTTACGCACTGCCAGTTGAAACTCATATTCTTGCGCCTTAGCCTTCTCATCTGCCTCCATCTTAAGCCATGCTAAACGGACTTTTAGACGCGCAGCGGTGGGGACGATGTAGGCGTAGCAGGCGAGAATGGGTCGAACTTAGGCAGCGTAGTGGGTGGCCTCTGCGCAGTCCTCGTAAGAACAGGCTCACCCCAGCTTGCGGCGACCCAGGCAGGTCTACAGCCGCACCACTGGCTGAAACATCTTTCTCCACCAATTCACCACCAACAGAATCAGGCTCAGGTTCCAAAGACCGGACTCCACCAACATGGCAAGCACTGCCAACCGGATCTCCTTTTTACCATTGACCTTGGTAATAACAATCCAAAGTGCTCTGCTATAACACACAAGTCTGCCTTACGACAGAGATCCAATTCCCGAATGGAAGGGGACGCTAAAAACTTCTGCAACACAAACGCCATGTTTAATAATGAAAGACGTCTACCTTACCTTACCTGCACACAAGCACCACAGTTCCCCCGCTAGGTGGCGCTATAAATCCCGGACGAGCCCCCAAAACTGTTACGCCCAGGGGAAGATGGGATGGGGAGGACGTATTGTTTATATAGGAAATAGCGCTCGGTGGGAAAACACAGGCGGGGAAAACGATATAGGGTGCAAAAATGTGTATTTACAAGAGATAACAAGTCGGTGATATACAAAGTGCACAGTGATTCAGTGGTGATATATATACAAAACTATATACAGGTATAATCAAACAAGACCCGGGGAAAACAACAGGGTCCCAAAAGCACTGCCAAAGTAAAGAAAAGAACAAAACCAAAATGTACTAGTAAACAAAAGAAACTAACTAAACCTTGTCAAATAATAACACTAGCTATTCTAACAGAAGACTTAAACAGAAATACAGGGGTGGCAGCTGCTGCTAAGCTGGTGGTCTAGACAAGTCAAGAAAACTACGTGCGTGGAAATGTATGAGGGCCCCGTCTACCCTTGACCAAGTTATTTCCCCGCACACCGCACAAACAGACCACAACGAACAAAACGAAAAACAAGAAACATACAGAGGGCGAAGGCTTTCTTTACACAGAAGTGAACAAGAAATGAACTATGAGCTGGGATGAGCTGGACCATGTCTGGTGACTTTTAACCTTCGTATCCACTATCAGCAGGTTGTATTCAATCATTTTAAGCAGAAAAATCAAGAATTCATGAGGTCGATTTTCTCACTTTTTCAGGTCCGGAGCTTACGTTTTTTTCGGTATTGAACACAAGGGATGACTTGCATTTTCTGCCCTTTAATCCATGTCTGGTGACTTTTAACCTTCGTATCCACTATCAGCAGGTTGTATTCAATCATTTTAAGCAGAAAAATCAAGAATTCATGAGGTCGATTTTTCTCACTTTTTCAGGTCCGGAGCTTACGTTTTTTCAGTATTGAACACAAGGGATGACTTGCATTTTCTGCCCTTTAATCCATGTCTGGTGACTTTTAACCTTCGTATCCACTATCAGCAGGTTGTATTCAATCATTTTAAGCAGAAAAATCAAGAATTCATGAGGTCGATTTTTCTCACTTTTTCAGGTCCGGAGCTTACGTTTTTTTCAGTTGAACACAAGGGATTGACTTGCATTTTCTGCCCTTTAATCCATGTCTGGTGACTTTTAACCTTCGTATCCACTATCAGCAGGTTGTATTCAATCATTTTAAGCAGAAAAATCAAGAATTCATGAGGGTCCGATTTTTCTCACTTTTTTCAGGTCCGGAGCTTACGTTTTTTTCAGTATTGAACACAAGGGATTCCTTGCATTTTCTGCCCTTTAATCCATGTCTGGTGACTTTTAACCTTCGTATCCACTATCAGCAGGTTGTATTCAATCATTTTAAGCAGAAAAATCAAGAATTCATGAGGGTCCGATTTTCTCACTTTTTCAGGTCCGGAGCTTACGTTTTTTCAGTTATTGAACACAAGGGATGACTTGCATTTTCTGCCCTTTAATCCATGTCTGGTGACTTTTAACCGTTTTTTCGTATCCACTATCAGCAGGTTGTATTCAATCATTTTAAGCAGAAAAATCAAGAATTCATGAGGGTCCAGATTTTCTCACTTTTTTCAGGTCCGGAGCTTACGTTTTTTTCGGTATTGAACACAAGGGATTCCTTGCATTTTCTGCCCTTTAATCCATGTCTGGTGACTTTTAACCTTCGTATCCACTATCAGCAGGTTGTATTCAATCATTTTAAGCAGAAAAATCAAGAATTCATGAGGGTTCGATTTTTCTCACTTTTTTCAGGTCCGGAGCTTACGTTTTTTTCAGTTTCGGGCACAAGGGATTACTTGCATTTTCTGCCCTTTAATCCATGTCTGGTGACTTTTAACCTTCGTATCCACTATCAGCAGGTTGTATTCAATCATTTTAAGCAGAAAAATCAAGAATTCATGAGGGTCCGATTTTTCTCACTTTTTTCAGGTCCGGAGCTTACGTTTTTTTTCAACCTTGAACACAAGGGATTCCTTGCATTTTCTGCCCTTTAATCCATGTCTGGTGACTTTTAACCTTCGTATCCACTATCAGCAGGTTGTATTCAATCATTTTAAGCAGAAAAATCAAGAATTCATGAGGGTCCGATTTTTCTCACTTTTTCAGGTCCGGAGCTTACGTTTTTTCAGTATTGAACACAAGGGATGACTTGCATTTTCTGCCCTTTAATCCATGTCTGGTGACTTTTAACCTTCGTATCCACTATCAGCAGGTTGTATTCAATCATTTTAAGCAGAAAAATCAAGAATTCATGAGGTCGATTTTTCTCACTTTTTCAGGTCCGGAGCTTACGTTTTTTCAGTATTGAACACAAGGGATGACTTGCATTTTTCTGCCCTTTAATCCATGTCTGGTGACTTTTAACCTTCGTATCCACTATCAGCAGGTTGTATTCAATCATTTTAAGCAGAAAAATCAAGAATTCATGAGGGTCCGATTTTTCTCACTTTTTTCAGGTCCGGAGCTTACGTTTTTTCGGTATTGAACACAAGGGATGACTTGCATTTTCTGCCCTTTAATCCATGTCTGGTGACTTTTAACCTTCGTATCCACTATCAGCAGGTTGTATTCAATCATTTTAAGCAGAAAAATCAAGAATTCATGAGGGTCGATTTTTCTCACTTTTTCAGGTCCGGAGCTTACGTTTTTTCAGTATTGAACACAAGGGATGACTTGCATTTTCTGCCCTTTAATCCATGTCTGGTGACTTTTAACCTTCGTATCCACTATCAGCAGGTTGTATTCAATCATTTTAAGCAGAAAAATCAAGAATTCATGAGGGTCCGATTTTTCTCACTTTTTCAGGTCCGTTTTTTCAGTTTGCTTACTTTTTTTGGTGACTTTTAACCTTCGTATTTCGGGCACAAGGGATTACTTGCATTTTCTGCCCTTTAATCCATGTCTGGTGACTTTTAACCTTCGTATCCACTATCAGCAGGTTGTATTCAATCATTTTAAGCAGAAAAATCAAGAATTCATGAGGGTCGATTTTTCTCACTTTTTCAGGTCGGACTTACGTTTTTTCAGTATTGAACACAAGGGATGACTTGCATTTTCTGCCCTTTAATCCATGTCTGGTGACTTTTAACCTTCGTATCCACTATCAGCAGGTTGTATTCAATCATTTTAAGCAGAAAAATCAAGAATTCATGAGGGTCCGATTTTTCTCACTTTTTTCTAATTCCAGGTCGGAGCTTACGTTTTTTTCGGTATTGAACACAAGGGATTACTTGCATTTTCTGCCCTTTAATCCATGTCTGGTGACTTTTAACCTTCGTATCCACTATCAGCAGGTTGTATTCAATCATTTTAAGCAGAAAAATCAAGAATTCATGAGGGTCGATTTTTCTCACTTTTTTCAGGTCCGAGCTTACGTTTTTTCAGTTTGAACACAAGGGATTACTTGCATTTTCTGCCCTTTAATCCATGTCTGGTGACTTTTAACCTTCGTATCCACTATCAGCAGGTTGTATTCAATCATTTTAAGCAGAAAAATCAAGAATTCATGAGGGTCGATTTTTCTCACTTTTTCAGGTCCATTTTAAGAGAAAAATCTTACGTTTTTTCGGTATTGAACACAAGGGATGACTTGCATTTTCTGCCCTTTAATCCATGTCTGGTGACTTTTAACCTTCGTATCCACTATCAGCAGGTTGTATTCAATCATTTTAAGCAGAAAAATCAAGAATTCATGAGGGTCCGATTTTTCTCACTTTTTTCAGGTCCGGAGCTTACGTTTTTTTCGGTATTGAACACAAGGGATGACTTGCATTTTCTGCCCTTTAATCCATGTCTGGTGACTTTTAACCTTCGTATCCACTATCAGCAGGTTGTATTCAATCATTTTAAGCAGAAAAATCAAGAATTCATGAGGGTCCGATTTTTCTCACTTTTTTCAGGTCCGGAGCTTACGTTTTTTTCGGTATTGAACACAAGGGATGACTTGCATTTTCTGCCCTTTAATCCATGTCTGGTGACTTTTAACCTTCGTATCCACTATCAGCAGGTTGTATTCAATCATTTTAAGCAGAAAAATCAAGAATTCATGAGGGTCCGATTTTTCTCACTTTTTCAGGTCCGAGCTTACGTTTTTTCAGTATTGAACACAAGGGATGACTTGCATTTTCTGCCCTTTAATCCATGTCTGGTGACTTTTAACCTTCGTATCCACTATCAGCAGGTTGTATTCAATCATTTTAAGCAGAAAAATCAAGAATTTATGAGGGTCGATTTTTCTCACTTTTTTCAGGTCCGGAGCTTACGTTTTTTCAGTATTGAACACAAGGGATTGACTTGCATTTTCTGCCCTTTAATCCATGTCTGGTGACTTTTAACCTTCGTATCCACTATCAGCAGGTTGTATTCAATCATTTTAAGCAGAAAAATCAAGAATTCAGGTCCGGAGCTTACGTTTTTTGAGGGTCCGATTTTTCTCACTTTTTTTCAGGTCCAGAATTCTTCCGACGTTTTTTTCAGCTTACGTTTTTTTTGAACACAAGGGATGACTTGCATTTTCTGCCCTTTAATCCATGTCTGGTGACTTTTAACCTTCGTATCCACTATCAGCAGGTTGTATTCAATCATTTTAAGCAGAAAAATCAAGAATTCATGAGGGTCGATTTTTCTCTTTTTCAGGTCGGAGCTTACGTTTTTTCAGTATTGAACACAAGGGATGACTTGCATTTTCTGCCCTTTAATCCATGTCTGGTGACTTTTAACCTTCGTATCCACTATCAGCAGGTTGTATTCAATCATTTTAAGCAGAAAAATCAAGAATTCATGAGGGTCCGATTTTTCTCACTTTTTCAGGTCCGGAGCTTACGTTTTTTCAGTATTGAACACAAGGGATTGACTTGCATTTTCTGCCCTTTAATCCATGTCTGGTGACTTTTAACCTTCGTATCCACTATCAGCAGGTTGTATTCAATCATTTTAAGCAGAAAAATCAAGAATTCATGAGGGTCGATTTTTCTCACTTTTTCAGGTCCGGAGCTTACGTTTTTTTCGGTATTGAACACAAGGGATGACTTGCATTTTCTGCCCTTTAATCCATGTCTGGTGACTTTTAACCTTCGTATCCACTATCAGCAGGTTGTATTCAATCATTTTAAGCAGAAAAATCAAGAATTCATGAGGGTCGATTTTTCTCACTTTTTTCAGGTCCGGAGCTTACGTTTTTTTTTCAGTATTGAACACAAGGGATTGACTTGCATTTTCTGCCCTTTAATCCATGTCTGGTGACTTTTAACCTTCGTATCCACTATCAGCAGGTTGTATTCAATCATTTTAAGCAGAAAAATCAAGAATTCATGAGGGTCCGATTTTTCTCACTTTTTCAGGTCCGGAGCTTACGTTTTTTCAGTATTGAACACAAGGGATTCCTTGCATTTTCTGCCCTTTAATCCATGTCTGGTGACTTTTAACCTTCGTATCCACTATCAGCAGGTTGTATTCAATCATTTTAAGCAGAAAAATCAAGAATTCATGAGGGTCCGATTTTTCTCACTTTTTTCAGGTCGGAGCTTACGTTTTTTCAGTATTGAACACAAGGGATGACTTGCATTTTCTGCCCTTTAATCCATGTCTGGTGACTTTTAAACCGTATCCACTATCAGCAGGTTGTATTCAATCATTTTAAGCAGAAAAATCAAGAATTCATGAGGGTCGATTTTTCTCACTTTTTTCAGGTCCGGAGCTTACGTTTTTTTCGGTATTGAACACAAGGGATGACTTGCATTTTCTGCCCTTTAATCCATGTCTGGTGACTTTTAACCTTCGTATCCACTATCAGCAGGTTGTATTCAATCATTTTAAGCAGAAAAATCAAGAATTCATGAGGGTCCGATTTTTCTCACTTTTTCAGGTCCGGAGCTTACGTTTTTTCAGTATTGAACACAAGTGATCACTTGCATTTTCTGCCCTTTAATCCATGTCTGGTGACTTTTAACCTTCGTATCCACTATCAGCAGGTTGTATTCAATCATTTTAAGCAGAAAAATCAAGAATTCATGAGGGTCCGATTTTTCTCACTTTTTCAGGTCCGGAGCTTACGTTTTTTTCAGTTTTGAACACAAGGGATTCCTTGCATTTTCTGCCCTTTAATCCATGTCTGGTGACTTTTAAACCTTCGTATCCACTATCAGCAGGTTGTATTCAATCATTTTAAGCAGAAAAATCAAGAATTCATGAGGGTCGATTTTTCTCACTTTTTTCAGGTCCGGAGCTTACGTTTTTTTTTCAGTTTGAACACAAGGGATTCTTGCATTTTCTGCCCTTTAATCCATGTCTGGTGACTTTTAGCCTTAGTATCTGTCTTCAGGTGATTTCCAACCAGTTCAAGTAGAAAATTGCTGAATTTGTGGGGGTCGGCTTTTTCTCATTTTTTTACGTTGCCAGAGATGTTTTAAAATGAGATGTTTGAAAATTTTAAATGACAAAAGTGAATTTCACCGAAAATCAAGAAACAACATACGACTGTAGTGTAGTTATTTAGCTGACGCTTTTATCCAAAGTGACTTAGTTGTATAGCCTAATCAAGGGCCAATCCCCCCTGGGAGCACTGTGGGGTTAAGGGCCTTGCTCAAGGGCCCAGCAGCAATGGTGTTCTTGCTGTGGCTGGACTGCAGCTTGAACCACCAACCTCAGGGGTCTCAGGCAGGGACCTAGACTACAGGCTGCCCACAGGCTGATTTTACTTTTAACAAGTCAAAAAATTGGTTGCCACCCAAATTTTCTATATTTTTTTCTGTAATTTATGCATTTTACATAATTTTTGCATCTCATGCAAATAGCTTAAGGTATGAATTTTCTTAAAGTTATACAATTCATGCAACTTACACAAATTACATTTTTTACACATTTTTATGTATGTACGCAATTCACGTATCTGATGCAATTCATGTAATGTACACATTTCATGTGCTTCACAAAATATTTTTCATGACAATAATGCTTTAAATACATTTCAGAGAGAACTTCCTGCAGGCTGGACTTGAACCCAAAACAACCTGATACCATCCATTTATTTGGATGTCAGTCTGGTACCAACTCTCTTTATAGGGTACATCCTCAAAATGTAACAAGTGGTGGTTGGGTGAGGTAAGTACCATGTACGAAAATAATGAGACGAGTGAAAAAACAATACTGTGCCACAGTACATCAATGTTTTTTGAATAATTCTGCTTCCTGGTGCACTGCCAGATAAATTTAGATTTACCTGACCTGATCTAACATTGTGCCCAGACAGATTACACTCTCTGCCCCCTCTTCATTGGTGCATGACGTGGTGAGGCGCTCCAGACAATAGACACAAGCTGCAGGGTACATCAGGTCTGGCATACCCATAAATACATATTTCAAAAGGGTTTGAATATTGGAATATTTGACAGAGTAAAAATGTGAGAGAATTGTACTGTTTTATCTACATATTGAAAAATAACACAGCATGAAATAGATTTTGATCTACTTTTAAATGGCTTTGGCAAAATGAAAATTTTTCATGACAGTAACACTCACTGAATACATTCGAGAGAGATCTTGCAGCTGTTTGTATTTGAACCCAAAACAATCCGTCACCGTTCCATTGAATTTGACATTAGTTTGGCACCACTTGTGTGGAGAAGGCATGGGTTCACTGAATCCTCAAAATGTAACAAATGGTGGCTGAATGATGTAATAACCATTATGTCCTTTCCACAATGGAAAACAGGATTTGGGAGTCTTGGAACAGTGATAAAATATTTTGAATGGTAAATCTTGTTCAGTCCTTTCCTGCCCTTTTGATGTAATATGCACCTTTTAATCTGTAGAAGGACCTGTTATTTAATCAGTGAAGGTCATTTTGTGGGGACTCATGTCTGTCTTAGACAGGCTTCAAATCCTGATTACAGCAGCTCAGTCTCATCTCTGCTCACTGGGAAAGAGGCTCCTTAGGTTTAAATGATTTATCTCCAAGCATCAGGCCCCAATACAAATACTCTTTGAACTTTCTGTTTGCATCTTGTGTAACTGCTTGAAGCTGAAAGAGTGGGTTAATCTCACAAATGAGCTGGAAAGGTTGGGGAGACCTCAACACAGTTTTTTTCTGAAAATGTATTGGCCGCAGAGGGGTGGGGAGGGGACAATCTTTTTTTTTTTTTTTGTTTTGCTGCTTTCAGTTCTTTTGGGTTGAAAAAAGTTTGGTTGGAATCGCAGACACATGTTCAGCGTTCCCAGAGTGCTGGTTTTCTGGCGTTCTCAGAATGTTGGAGTCCACTCTGACGCAGTTGGTTGGGTCAGTGCATGTACAGTCTTGCACTGTTGGTGAAAGGTCAGGACAGCAATGAGACAAACTGGCAGAGACACTGAAGTAAGGGGGGGGGGTGTTGGAAGGGAAGGGAAGGGACATTTGAATAAGCTGGGTGTGTGCACATGTATTTAGTTGGCTACATATTAATTGACATTGTAATACTTCTTGCTTGCTCCAGCATTATTTTGTCAGCATAACCACTGCATAGCTGTCTATATACAACACAACCAAGTTAACATTTGGTATTCCACACCAATTTGACAGGAAAGACAAGTAAGCTTAGTTAGTGATTATAACCCAGCAATGTAGGTACAGCTAGCCAACTGGCTTGACTAATAGAAATGTCATCCATTAACATGGTCTCAGTGATTTGTAAAACAAAAACTCACTAAGCTATCATGGTTCATTATATCTTTTAAATCACGGTTTTAAAACACTTGTTGAAATTGCATTAATTTGCATTATAATTACATGTAATTCTTGCAGAGCAAGTATAAAATAACAATTCTGGACCATGCATGCATAATAATATCTGAATATTTGAAATTGTGTGTGTGAGTTGGCAGTTGGACCAACTCACTCAAACAGCTGTGTTTTTCTGACATGTCCTTAAATGAATTCCTACATGCCATGCTGCATTTTCTTGCATATATTATAGATATGACATAGCCATCATTTACATAAAGTTACAGAGCAAAGAAACTGGCTCTTTTCTGTGAATCCTACATTATCTCTGTCTGGTTCAATTTTTTGAGTATTTCATCAGGTGAAATCAGGACATAGGCCTGCTGGAGTGAGCCTTTATGGTCCATGTGAGGAATCATTCACGACTACAATGGAAATGATTCCTTGACTTTTGCATCCATACCCCATTATCCTCTGCACAGTACCCAGTAATGGCTTGTACCTGAAAACACACAATAAAAATGATGGACAGACACAAACCATACAGGGGTGAGTTTTAACCAACCTGGTCACCCTCATAAGGAGCCTTTTGTGTGTTCCACAGTACACAGGCCATTTATATACTTTTACAATGACACACATCACATCTGAAAAATGGAACCATTGTGCTTTTTTTTTTTAACAGCTCTTCCAAGATAACCTACTCACTTCACCTCATCTCAACCAGGAAATCAGCATTCACACATCATCCCATTTACCTTTCAGATGTGCTGATTGTCTCCAGCAGACGACACCACATACATTTCAAGAATTTTCCAGAATAAAATGTGACCTTACATGAATGACATTCAGAGAGAGACTGAGGACAGAGGTATTTTAGGTGCAACTCTACAGTGCATTGGCGGACATGGGAAGGGGAGGAAAGGGGGGCTCGTGAACAACAACCCCCCACCATCTTCCCTCATCCCAGACACTCACCAAATAATTGTGAAACCCCAGCCATTTTGCAGTTTATATAAAACTGTTTTATACGCATTATAAATTGTGGTGGATAAAATATGAGGAGAAAAACATTGCGACTGTAGCTACGGGCAGCAATTGTCTGCGGAAGGTGCTTTCAAGTTCAAACAGACCAGCAGTAGGACAGAAATGTGCAGAGGGGACTGTTGCTCTCCACTGTGTTCTGAAGTACTACAGAAGTTAACACTAATGGCATTGCTTAAAATGTTGTTGAAACAATTTTATTTAAAATGTGTCTACAGTAGGCCCGCTTTGGGTATACGGTTCCAGGACCCATGCGGCTGTGCAAAAACAGTGGATGCTCAGGACACATAAAATGACGTAATTTTACCCTATAGATGTTCATAACCTGAAATCCCACCTATATGTACAACTAAGAATTGCTAAAACCCACATAAATCATACTGCCTAGTATTCTAGCGTACTGTATGCCACCATAAGAATACAATTTACTGTATACTGTACACCAGCATACATAAATGTACACTACATTAATAACATACTAATCTTTTTCTTTTTCAAATGTTCTATTGTAACACACAAAATTAAAGTGTGTAAATTTCTCTCTCTCTCTCTTTCTCACACATTAACACTCGCATAAACCCAGATTCTTCTTTTTTAAAAAATATTTTCGAACCTTGGTGGGTCAAAACCGTGGATGCCAATTGGTTAAGACAGACCAGCTGTATTTGTGTTTCATAACTATAATCACCCTGTTCCCTATTATTTAAGAAATTCAGGGGATGATTATGAAAGCTTCCTCAAGCATATTCTTATAAGGAAGTTTCCCACTTCCCCCTGTTGTCCCTTGGCAGTGAACACTACAGTATTTAGCCCTCATACCCAAAGGCAATGGGTCCTCACACCAAACATGTGATACTAAATACCCATGGCATTTCTGCTGAGCTCCCTGGCTTAGCAAATATAAGACTCCGTGCAGCAGTCCTGGTTATGGGGCAACCTTGCATGTCAAGCTATTCCATGGCTCAGATAATGGGTTGACCTCTGAGCCCTTACACTTACAGCTATCGATACCCAAACATGGCATCCAGCTAGCCCCCAGAGCTTAGCACAGGGTCTCATCAATAGGCTGTTGTTGTAAAGGTCTTGCACAGCTTGTTAGACAAAATAAAATAGATAAATACATGCACAGACAACAGTTTCTTGGATGCAAATGCACTCTTTGGAGCCATAAGAAGGCCGAGCAGATGCCGCAGTCTGGGGGCTCCATGGGGATGCATTAGCCCTGGGTCTGTGGAGCAGAGCAGGGGAGACGACTAAACTCCTGATCCTCTCGATCGGCTTGCCAAATGTCAAGCAATGACTTGACTGGATTTAAACAAAGTCCACCATCAGAGCTGCGTTTTCTCCAGGTAGGATGCTTTGAGTCCTGAAACTGTTAAACCATAAATTAATACGGTCAGGTGACCTAAAACCATCTTTGTCTGACAAGAATTTCAATTGAATGTATGAAAGACACATTAATGTACTCTGTCGGCTGACCTTCTCTTTCAGTCCATGATTATATACTTGGAAGGATGTCTGGTCTCTTTTATGCATTAATAGTGATAGACAGACAAAGGTTACATTTGTATGATGAGAATCCTCTCTTTCATAATGGCATCAATCAGTCAACGTGAAGACAATTAACGTGTTATGTAACATACTTCCTGGTGTGGTTTAAATATAAAGGCAGTGCGTTATTGGCAACAAGCAACTTGTTTCTTTCAACGAAAACAGAGTAATTATGTTGAAAAGTAGGCTCTTCCGCCGCCAAATCGGACACCCACTTCTCCCTTTTTTTGGCTTGGGGATGTCAGTGGAACAATGGCACCGGGGCCATCAAAGACAGGGGCTCAGAGGAGCACAGCTGCAGCCTCTATTTCCAGCCATGGCTCCGTCTCACAAAAACAACCCGTCTGGGCCTACCTCCCCGACCCGCTAACGAGATAATTAACCGATCTCCTCACTAGACAACCCCAATGGATGAAAAGCTCATTTGAAGGTCCAAAACTCCCACCGCCCACTTTCTGACAAGAAGGTCTGCCGCAGAACTGCTTCACGTAACACAGCTAATAGGTCACGGCGCGCCACTCAGTAATTTAGTCCCTTCGACTTTAGAAATGTCAACTTATCCCCGCTCTCTTCTCATCATCGCTCCAGAGTTTGATATGGGTGCACAATTATGTACGTCATGAGGATGAGTTGGAGGCGGGGCGGGGGGGGAGTTGTGTTTAAGGTATCTGGGGCTGTCAGCAGGATGGATTTTATAGGATTTCACATCACCGTGGGGACAGAAGTACAGACATCATGGAGGAGCTTGAAACGGGACAGGGGAAACAGTGAAAGAATTCATAAAAAATGAGAAAAGCTTTGGAAACGCTATCCCAACGAGTCATTAAGAGACGCAATGGAGCAGGGCAAAGTTTTTGCATCCTCCGCCTGTAGCGCGCTCATCCTTAAACTTGTTTACGAGTCATCCCTACCGCCAGTTTCATCAGTGGAGCTCCCAGAAAATAATGTTTCCATTTTTTCCCAGCTGTGTGCTTTATCGACCGGCTGCTCTCAGTTTTATAAGTGAATGGAGGGGAAGATTTACTTGTGAAATAAAAAATGTTTTTTAGAACTTAGATACTTGAAATTTTATTGTCAGAACAAAAAACTGAATCGTTACAGGATTTTAATAGTCCTGTTCATGTAAAGGTCCATGTTACCATAGTAACCCAGGCTTCCTATGGTCACAGGAGACATAAAGGCAGAATGTATGAGGGCCAGAGGAGAGCTTTCCAAACTACAACTGATTTACCCATATATGATATACCCTACTGTTAAAGCCTAAATTGGCATTATGTTTACATGCATTACATATATATATGTGTGTGTGTGTGTATGTGTGTATTTACATAAAATAATCAACATACACTGGTTGCATATTGTATACCCTGAAATCTGAAATTATGGGGCAAGTAACACAAGCTGTATTAAATAAGTATGACAATATAGCTGCTTTCCATAATTGTGTAAACAAGCACTTGAAGCTGTGAAGGAGAACTTTGACAAATGAAGGATATTTCTATTCTAGTATCAGGTTCATACTAGTCTGTCTAATCCCTATGTTATGGGGAAAAAATGTAAAGAATTTGTTTGGTTTCATGAAGGATAGCCAGTGCCCACGTCCTATGATAGATGTAAGATAGAAGCACTGTTCCCATCAGGCCTGGACAAATTTGAGTCTGTTTGAGTTTGAGTCAGCAGTGATATCGCTGAGTCCACGAATGACTCTCACATTATCATTCAGTCCAGTCATAATCAAGACTTATCTCTCTTTTTTACCTTTTTCATGAAAGATTGAAGTAAAAAAAGTTATTTCCAAGGGCAGTAAGAGAGAGTTTCTGTTCACTTCAAACTAGAACTTCTGTTCACTCCATGACTGGATGTCAGAAATGAAATAATCCCACTTGAAGCGTCTGACACAGTGATATTGCACACAGGGAGAGGGTATTTAAACAGTGGGAGACAGCAGGTAGCACAGCAGGCGGATAAATGGCCTCAACAGGAAAATAAGGGCCTGTTTGTAGTTCACGTGCTTACTCTGGGGCATAGCACCAGAATGGTGTCCCACAATGCACTGCACCACATGGGATTCCATATGAACAGCTGTGACTTAGTGACCTCGAATGGCACCTGCATGGACACAGCCGCAGGCACAAGCTGTGTCACACTTCTCCCTGCCGTGAGGACATGGCTCCTGGGTCAACAAGGCAACACTCAGGCCCCAGCTGGAGAGTGTCCTCTCCCTTTCCCTCCCTCTCTCTCTCATGCTTTAGGTTGCAGTTGAGTTCAGCATCACAGTTTTCACCCAGACTCTGCTGATCCGGTAAAAGGTCCTGTTGGAAGATTTACCTCTCTTGGAACCAAGAACCAAATCAACACTGTTAGAACCAAGTAACCAGACATTTGGTCTGAGTCTATTAAACAAAAAAGTGAATTATTGTCTGCAAGACATGAGGCAAAGGAAATGATATTTATAGTACTCTTATGTGATGAATTACAGTGCACAGACATGAAAAACCACACATTAATACTGGCACAAATAAACCAAAACAAAAATGAACATGTAGCAATGTTTTCTCTCTACCAGTAATACATACTTTCAATGAATATGGTGGATGTGTTTGAAATTTTTGATCACATTTTCACAGCAGCATTCCATAACAAGGCACTTAGAACATTGGCCACCCTACAAGTGACATTAATGCTAACTTGGTTATTCTATTTTACAGATTAATTGTTTGTATATTTAATAATGCAAAGTTTGTCAGAGCCTCACTTGTAGAGACTCACCAGAGTCAAGGACAGTAACTCCATACATGATGAATTTATACCTCTCATTTTCCATAAAGGACATTGCATCGGAAAAGGATGGCATGAAAGCATTCTAATTATGGAAACGGTTATTAGTTCTAATGTGTCCCTTTAGGCAAGATAAAGTACGTTAAGTGTTCCAGATGAATTATTGGGGGCAATAACATGTAACACATTTACACCTACCTCATTACACTTCACCTCAAATGGCAACATTGTAATTACCCTGTTTACCCTCTCAGCAGAGGAGCAGCGCGTGTCAATGGCAGACGCACAGAAAGAAGAATCGGGCGCTGCTAAATACAAGCCAAACAATCCATGACTAGATAATTGTTCGTTATACTGATGTTTCTTCTCTAGAGAGCACAAAGACAGCTCAGACAGAGGGGAGGGGTGACGAAGTGCTCCCTAGTGGAGACGCGACTTTCTCTGTAGAACCAAAAACCCCTCGCTGAGTCTCGTCTTAGGGTAATGAATCAGCTAGCATTGATTGCAGCTGCCAAGTGTGTTGTTCTCACGTCAGCAGCTGGACCTTTAAAAGTCGTTTTAATCAAAAAAGCAAATGATCAGATTTTAATGCATGGTTCCAGTGCACGCACTGAATAGGAATGAGTTAAAAAAAATTCTTTCAGGTTAAAAGTAAATAATGAAATTCTTTAATTCTTGCTGCCTGTCTATATGTTTAATGATTCAATAAACAATTTCTGTGTCAAAGAGATTGACCTAAATCAAACAATCTGGCATTTCTGTGTCTATACTTTGTTTTCTCATTTAAGGAGAAATCTTTGGTCTATTTCTGGATTAAAGGCAAACATTTTAGTCACCATTGCAATAAAAACACAGGAAATTACAAACCATAAACAATACTTCAGCATAAAAAGGTTACTTTGTGTGCAAGCTGTGGAAGAAATTTGAGAAATGACAGAATACAATCAACTGTGCTGTTAATATTCCTTAAGGCATTGATATAAAAAAAGTATGACATAGTGGCAACAATTTTATATGCAGGTGTCCACCAGTGCTGTGGCAGAAAAACCAGGGGGGAATGCAGGAGTCCAGTAAAATCATATTTTATATTTAATCTAGTCTAATTCCATCTACACTGATGTGGAGGTTAGGGGCAGAGGACAGATGAGTCAGCTTACCTTTGTTTCTGAATTGCTTAATTTGCTTTATTTATCCAGTAGTGGGTGTGTGTGTGTGTGTGTGTGTGCACGTGAAGATGGGAGAGGAGTCTGAATTCCCCTGGACTTGAGATACTAGGCAGCATCTGCAGTTCATCCGTCAGAATTAATAAGGAAAGAAGTGCTAACCGTTGTCATGCTTTATTTAAATTCAGAGCAGCTTTTAGGCATGTCAATTATTTGATGGTGAACTTGTCCTTTCGCTGACTTTATCATGAGGAGCTGTATATGGTCATTCAGTGGACTCTTTTTGTTTTGGCCTCATCAGACTAATGTTCAGTCCTTTGAACATAATATCTCATGTGTACAGGAAACCTCACACATAAATCTGGAGTATTAAATCAAATGGAGAATGGTGTAGCCAGATTTGTGGTCACTTCTTTTAATGCGATTTTGAAATAAATTTTAAATAGGCATTTAAATTAACACATAATTTAAAAAATATGATGAATACTTTTATTATGGAAGCTGTGCTCATGATTAAAAAGTGAGATGATTTTAGAACTTATGAGGGATATAATCAAGTCATGATTGTGTACATTATTTTATGTTTTCCCCACTTTCCCTCCCAAAACTCAATGAAACTGTTCACTCACATAGCAACCCTATGGTGGCTATGTCATCAGAGAATGACAAAATTGCCTTATATTTGGTTGTTACCTCCAGGCACCTGGCTGACCACTCGTGTCCACTAGCAAGTAATGAGACTAAAGAACTTAACCAGCACAACCCCTATCTTTCCTTGGTGAAGCTGGGCTGACTGTTGCCTCACCAATCCAGACCTCAGGCTTTGGCTAGTAATGGAGTGGGAGGAAATTAAAGAAGTTGAGAAGTTTGTGAAAAACAATTTTAACGTTGAATCAAAATGGCTGCCAAATCACTGCATGAATGCCATTTTGAGCATTTAATCTTACCAAATGAATCCCTGGGGGTCTGGCATATCATTTTAGGCAAACAGTTGAGGAGCATCTATAAGTTTAGCTACATGCTAATTTGAGAAATTGACTAATTAGAAATTTTCCATTTAAACAAAGGTCTGGAATAAACTGGTTGTACACAAAAGCACATAAGTTCATTCTAATGAAATTGTAGCTTAGTGTGCAGTTTTCATAAGTAAAAAGAGGGTAAGTGAAAAGGTACTGGAACGATCATGCTAAGTCAATAGAACAAAAGTGTTGATGCTACCACAGATGAATAAAACACCCAGGGTCATGACCTGCTTCAGTGGGCTGGTGTAGAACATACCCTACCGATGAATTTGATCACATGTAACTGTCTTTGCGATGGCTCTATGTTCTATGCTCTCTTTTTTTTGTCTCAGCCGTGTTGTCACAGCACCCTGTGAAATAATTCCCCCATTTATCTATTACATCACTTCAGAGTTATTTGCACCATTTGTCTTCCTGTTGTTGCGGATTGTGTGTGTGTGTGTGTGTGTCCGACCTCTGGCAACATATCGGATCATTCCTCTCACACATATCCATTCCACCTGGCAAGAGAGAACATTTGCATGCCTTATTAGCTTGATTTGGTTTAGAAGCAGCCGGTCAGATGCTTCTGCTGGAGAAAAAAAGTCATGCATATTTAAAATATTCAGAAGGAAAAATGGTCAGAATTTAGTTTGTTTTTCTATTAGAATCTGTATATATGAGCTATGTAGCATACAAAGCAGGAAGGCAGTTCATAATTTATTATGAAAATCAGTAAATGATTTATGGAAAGACAAATGCATGCTGCTCTGCTTTATATTAAGTGTCATGCCTTTCCACTGCATCGTCCTGCCTGATTTTAAAAAGGAGATTCATGGATGAGCTAGTTCATGGTAAGACCAGAAAGGGACAGTTCTGGTGATATATGCCACAAGGTGATCTTCACATAAAGAAAATGGCTGTGTTCCTGCAAAATTTGCACTCATTATAACTGATTTTGGACCCAGAGTAGAAAAACACAGCAGCAGTGGAATATAAATGCATGACACTTCAGCTGATTTACATGATAGTGTGTTCATATTTTAGGCCATATTAAAACGGTTTGAGTTCCAGGTTATCCATATAGTTGTTGTCTTTCGTGGAAACTTGTTTACAAAGCCAATCTCCAATCTATTCTTAGAAGCAGTTATTAACAAGTTTGTTGGGGTGTGCATAACCACAAATACAGAAGAGTTGTTAGTCATTTTTATTTTATCTGGCCAGAGGTGAGTATGTCTTTGACATGAATATGCACAGGTTACTTTCAGTGTAACATAATTTTCAGTGTAACGTAATCAATCAAAAATGAGCAATTCCTCGTTATCATACACTGTAATAAATAAATTGGTATAATTCATTGAGTTTAGTGTTGAGCAAGCATGCACTTATAAGGATTTGGTTAAACAAGGCAATTATCATCGAGAAACTATTTTAAAGGCTTTGAGAACCAGGTGCTAACTTGCAATGAGGCGTGAGAAAAGTCTCAATACAGTGGCTGCCAAAAATGATCAGAAACGTGCCTACAGGAACCATAAGCCCCCTGCAAACCCATCTGAATGAATGGGCAGATGATAAGTTTAAAGTTTAAGGCTCCAAAGACCCCCCCGTTCCTTCACACGTTGTTTATCTGCCCGACTGGGCCTGGCCAGTTTCCTCCAGAACCCTGTCAGTGTTCAGACTCGGATGTGGGTTAGGAGAGCGAGAGAGAGAGAGAGAGAGAGAGAAAGGCAAAAGAGCATGTGAATGGGGACAGAGGACAGAGTAAGCCGTATGTAGGTTAGGGGAATGAAAGGAAAAATAGTGACAGCAAGTGAAAAAAAGAGAGAGAAAGAGAGAGGGTTGGCAGAGTGAGTTATTCACTGAAAACAGCTCTCTAATAGGCTTGGGGCAATGTGTCATCTCTCCTGGATTAGAATCAGGGTTGTATAAATAGGAGGAGTATTTTTATCCATTCCCCTCGTCTCTCTGAACGGTATTAATTACCCGCCATCAATTTAGCCTAATAATACATTTATTAATGTTTTAATAAAGGTCAGCTGCCACAGCAATTAAGACTCCTTCTCTGGTGCTTGAAATAGTCGAAATACTGCAGAGCCAGGTCGCCCCCTGTGGCCCCCCAGTGTTATTAGGTTTATTTGATAAAACCATGAATAATTTGGCTGGGAGATGGCAACATGTGCTGTTTTTTTAAGTTTGCTGATGCTGTTTGCTGTCAAGTGAGAAGAGGCAGTCCTCCTCATCGGCCCCCGCGTCTGGGGAGAGCAGGCGGGACCGGAGCTGGCGTTTTTTATCTATTTTTTTAAGCGCGCAGACCCTCTCCCAGATGGTCCGAAGGAGGAAGCGGGTCCCTGTTTAATCGCCGCCCATTTGCCGAGTCACGCATCGAGAGAAAATTAGCTCCTAATTATAGGCCTTGCTCTTTCCAGAATAGAAGGCTTGCTGTTCGATAATAGCTGGTGTCATGGCGAAGCGCGGACTGGGCTGTAAACGCAGGGAAGGCACGTACAGCGACTGCATTAAAGCTTCAGTACTTCTCCATCCATTCTTAGGGCTCTGTCCGGATGATAAACAGAGAGCTGCAATATAATGCCTAGCTTGTAGGACGCACTCAATAAAGTGCATAACGATTAAAACTAAAAAGGTTATGTTCACTTTTGCAACCCTAAACTGCTTATTCTGTAATACAACCATCATCCACGCCAATGCAAATGAAATAAATACTTGCCTCTACTGCCACCTAGTGGTGGAGGAGTGGTCATGCTCTCAGTACAGAATGTACCTTGCTGTTTCCACACACATACTGACTTGACTTTCTTATTCCTTTTTGGATATGTTAGTATAATACAGGCTTTTCAGATATTTTTAATATCTCAAACTCTCATCATGCATTGGATTAATGTTGATTTTGAAGTTGAATTATTTATTTCCTTTGCTCCTTTGATACCATATTTTTAACACTTTTATGATGATTGGATTTCTGAAAGTTTTTAAGATCAGGGTTTAAATACTTTCCCTTTGAGGTGATGAAGAAGGTTCGCAAAATGTTGCGCAAAGAAAACTGACAGAGATCAGCTGTGGTACAGTAGAAAGCTGATGAGTTACAGTATTATTCATATGAGTCCTATGATCATGTGACATGCTGAATAGTCTACAATCCCATGTTCTTTCATTGGGGATGCAAATTTTTTTCACAACCTCAAATAATTAACCATATAGACAGACAAAAACAACTGTAGACAAGATACATTTTTGGAAGTTAGCAGATACTGTTATCCACATTGACTTATTTTTACTTTTATATGCATTTTTTCATTTATACAGCTGGATATTGACTAAAGTAATTTTTAGGTGAGGTACCCAAACAGTACCATGGCAGTGCTGCACCAGGGAATCGAACCTGAAACCTCTGGATCACAAGCCCAGCTCTTATTCAATGTAACACTCCTATTCATTACATACTAGAACCAAAGCATTACACTACATCTATATAATCGGAAATGTTGAACTATACTGTTTCAGTCTTGTATTATCATCTATTAACTATTGACTATTAATTGTTAACAGACTATTGACTGTTAACTTCCAGAAACACATCCTTTAAGACAAAGGCCAACATCAAACACATCTTTATACAAAACACACTCTGTATTTACCCATGAATAAAACATGAGAAATACCTACCTTCAGTGAAATTCTGCCTCATCATCTGTTGGCTATCCCATTTGGTCTCATGTCATGTGATCAAAACACCTTTAAATAATTTACTGAGAAGCTTTGAACTCCATACTCATCGTAAACCATCAATTTATACGTCCATAAATGTTTTATGAAAAAATCAAATTAAAAACGCTTTCCTGCCCTGGAAGGCCTACGTTATACTTAGCTTCTGTGTGAGGAAGCTTCCTTATAAATCTAAAAATCACAAGATGTGACATGAATCTGAATATATACACATGCTAAGAGCCACTTTCCATGGCTTTGAAGGATGACATCTGTGAATACCTCCTGATTATGCTACACGTACTGTATGAATCTTTTTTTTTAACTAACACATTCTCTCAAAGGTGAATTCCTTCTGCCTTACACATAACTGACTGAAACATGTTTTAAAAATTAACTAGTCCTAAAAAACTTCCAGGTTAGCATCGCTCAGGTAAGTGAAGAAATGATTGGGCTTAAGTTTGCTGCTTGCTTTTTATCTTTTTAGCTTTTTAATTGCAGTGAGCAGCATTCATGATGTCAGGCCAGCTTTCATTGTCCCCTCAGTTCGTGACTTTGACAAATTGAAACATTGCCTAACACAGCATTTGATGAGTTAGCTATTTGTTGATTAATTAGCTTCTCCTGGCGATGATTTAACTTCTCCACTGTTGATTTAGCCTCTACTGGGTGAAAAACAAGCAACAGAGAGAGTCGTAATCATTTATATTGATGAAAGAACTAACATTTTTGGAACACCAGGCTCGAGCTAAACTTTTATGTGATAATTCTCTCAAGACACATCTTTTGAAATCATGTTTGGAAGGGTCATTGACTTGAATTGGTGCCTACCAGAACATTCTATTGTGGATGTAGAGTAGATGATTTAGAAAAGTAGTGTCATGAGCTAATGCAGTCCAGTTTGTTAACCAGAAAAAAAATATGACTGAATGACTCAGGGTATGTACATAACATACACACACTCATACAAACTCACCAGGCTCATAACACAAAGGACATTCATCCATCTGTCATATGAGGTCCATCAAACTCGAACAGGTTGCAGAAACATACTACTGCCAATGCAAAATATCCTTACTGCAATCAAACACCTCTGACATTACTGTAAAATCAATTTTGTTATTAAGTGTGAATTCAGTATATTTGTGGGGCTGACCTCATAAGATTTTACACCATGCAGAATGCACTTACTGAAATAGTGTCAGAATTACAGGATAAATCCAGAAGGTTCTTCATGTATCTACTTATAACATTCTCATCTACTTACTCCATAGCCACATGAGCTACAGGTTCACAAATAAGTGGGTAACCCAGCAAAGAGAACAGGTTCCTAGCAAACAGAAAGATTGAGAAAAATGTCAGTCTTATTTTCACTTGGGTTTGACAAAATGTGTTATAACGTTCCTCAAACTTTTTAATTTAGTTACATTGTTATGAAAACGTTCTATCAAGGTCAGAAGAAAACATTTTAGGTAAATAATGTTCAAGGAACACAAAGAAAACTGCACAAAATGCATATCCTCCGAACATTTGCGCTTACGTACTGAGAATTTTCTTGCAACCACAAACCACATTTCTGGGTAACAATATCTCCCCGACAAGTTAAGTCTATAGATATAAGTCCATGTAATTCGTGTTTTTGTTTTTCCTTTCAAAATACAGAACATTACTGAAATATTGATTTTGCTTGATCCAATCAGACTTTTATCAAATATGCAGGTTTGACATCACCTGCAGATACATATCCAGTTAAAATAAATTTACATTCTGGTAATATACTGAAATATTTAAAATCATAAATCATTCATCTCAATTAACCATTACAGTGTTACCTTCCTCTTTCATGCATTGTAATATTTTATCTCATCCATGATCAATTTTACTATCAATTTCAAAGCTCCACTTTGATGAGCAAGATAATAAGCTGACATCATGAAGATTACAACAGTGCTAAACACAGTACAGTCAACCCACCTTATCCGCAGATTTAACATCCACGGTTCTGACCAACCACAGTTTGAATTTTTTTTTTAAATCCAGAATATTCTCAGGAAATATAGAATATAGAAATATAGAAAACGAGAATGTGTGGGAATTTTATGCTGGAACACTGCAGTGTGCTAGTACACAGTATGATTTACGTGGGTTTTAGCAGTTCTTAGGAACACATAAAGGTGGGGTTTCAAGTTATGAACATGTATAGGGTAAAATAACATCATTTTATATACGTGTCCTGAGCAAACACAGTTTTTGCAAATCCGCGGGGGTACTGGAAACATATACCTGTGGATGAAGTGGGCCGACTGTACAGTAAAATGTAAAGACAGACTTGTTAAGAGGGCTGGCTGGGCCAACAGTGTCTGTGTGAAAGAGTTATATCAGAGATAACCCAGGAGTAGAAAATGTGCATTCAGAAAATACAAGTAAACTTGGCCTCTCTACCTGCTTTGTAGAGACCTAAGAGCCAACAGAAGAGAAAGCCATCCTTGTTCTACAGACCACAAATTGATTAAATGGGAGATAACCTGAGGAGTAAGTTGTGCCCAAAACCAAAAAAAACGTAAGCCGCGGACCTGGAAAAAGTGTCAAAAATCGGACCCTCACAAATTCAGCATTTTTCTGCTTCAAATGGTTGCACTTCACCTGCAGATAGTAGATATGGAAGAAACAGGCACCAGAAATGCATTAAATGGCCAAAAACGCGAGGAGAAAGTTGTGCCCAAAACAGAAAAAAACGTAAGCCGCGGACCTGGAAAAAGTGTCAAAAATCGGACCCCTACAAATTGTGGATTTTTCTGCTTCAAATGGTTGCACATCACCTGCAGATAGTAGATATGGAAGAAACAGGCACCAGAAATGCATTAAATGGCCAAAAACGCGAGGAGAAAGTTGTGCCCAAAAACCAAAAAAACGTGCATTAAATGGCCAAAAACCGCGGACCTGGAAAAAGTGTCAAAAATCGGACTGTCACAGATTCACCATTTTTCAGCTTCAAACGGTTGCACACCACCTGCAGATAGTAGATATGGAAGAAACAGGCACCAGAAATGCATTAAATGGCCAAAAACGCGAGGAGAAAGTTATGCCCAAAACCGAAAAAAACGTAAGCCGCGGACCTGGAAAAAGTGTCAAAATCGGACCCCATCAAATTGTGGATTTTTCTGCTTGAAATGGTTGCACATCACCTGCAGATAGTAGATATGGAAGAAACAGGCACCAGAAATGCATTAAATGGCCAAAACGCGAGGAGAAAAAGTGTCAAAAATTGTCATGATTCACCATTTTTCCCAAAAAACCCAGATAGTAGATATGGAAAAAACAGAAATGCATTAAATGGCCAAAAACGCGAGGAGAAAGGCCCAAAACCCTGGAAAAAGTGTCAAAAATCGGTCCGTCACAGATTCACCATTTTTCTGCTTGAAATGGTTGCACACCACCTGCAGATAGTAGATATGGAAGAAACAGGAACCAGAAATGCATTAAATGGCCAAGAACGCGAGGAAAATGTTGTGCCCAAAACCGAAAAAAACGTAAGCCACGGACCTGGAAAAAGTGTCAAAAATCGGACCCCTTCAAATTGTGGATTTTTCTGCTTGAAATGGTTGCACATCACCTGCAGATAGTAGATATGGAAGAAACAGGCACCAGAAATGCATTAAATGGCCAATAACGCGAGGAGAAAGTTGTGCCCAAAACCAAAAAAACGTAAGCCGCGGACCTGGAAAAAGTGTCAAAAATCGGACCCTCACAAATTCAGCATTTTTCTGCTTGAAATGGTTGCACTTCACCTGCAGATAGTAGATATGGAAGAAACAGGCACCAGAAATGCATTAAATGGCCAAAAATGTGAGGAGAATGTTGTTCCCAACACCGAAAAAAACATAAGCCGCGGACCTGGAAAAAGTGTCAAAAATCGGACCCTCACAATTCAGCATTTTTCTGCTTGAAATGGTTGCACATCACCTGCAGATAGTAGATATGGAAGAAACAGGCACCAGAAATGCATTAAATGGCCAAAAACGCGAGGAGAAAGTTATGCCCAAAAAGTGTCAAAAAAAAAACGTGCACAACCTGCAGATAGGACCTGGAAAAAGTGTCAAAAATCGGACCCTCACAAATTCAGCATTTTTCTGCTTGAAATGGTTGCACTTCACCTGCAGATAGTAGATATGGAAGAAACAGGCACCAGAAATGCATTAAATGGCCAATAACGCGAGGAGAAAGTTGTGCCCAAAAACAAAAAAAAACGTAACCCGCGGACCTGGAAAAAGTGTCAAAAATCGGACCCTCACAAATTCAGCATTTTTCTGCTTGAAATGGTTGCACTTCACCTGCAGATAGTAGATATGGAAGAAACAGGCAGAAACATTAAATGGCCAGAAATGCATTAAATGGCCAATCGGACCCTCACAAATTCAGCAACTTGAAATGGTTGAGAAAGTTGGAAGAAACAGGCCCAAAAAGTTGCCCAAAAAAAAAACGTGGACCTGGAAAAACCGCGGACCTGGAAAAAGTGTCAAAATCGGACCCTCACAAATTCAGCATTTTTCTGCTTGAAATGGTTGCACATCACCTGCAGATAGTAGATATGGAAGAAACAGGCACCAGAAATGCATTAAATGGCCAAAAACGCGAGGAGAAAGTTGTGCCCAAAACCAAAAAAACGTAAACCGCGGACCTGGAAAAAGTGTCAAAAATCGGACCCTCACAAATTCAGCATTTTTCTGCTTGAAATGGTTGCACATCACCTGCAGATAGTAGATATGGAAGAAACAGGCACCAGAAATGCATTAAATGGCCTGGAAAAAGTGTCAAAAAAAACGCAAATGGTTGCACATCAGCAGAGAAAGCACCAGAAATGCCCGAGGAGAAAAAACCAAAAAAAAACGTAAGCCGCGGACCTGGAAAAAGTGTCAAAATCGGACTGTCACAAATTCAGCATTTTTCTGCTTCAAATGGTTGCACATCACCTGCAGATAGTAGATATGGAAGAAACAGGCACCAGAAATGCATTAAATGGCCAAAACGCGAGGAGAAAGTTGTGCCCAAAAAGATATGGAAAAAAACGTATTAAATGGCATGCGGACCTGGAAAAAGTGTCAAAAATCGGACCCCTTCAAATTCAGCATTTTTCTGCTTGAAATGGTTGCACATCACCTGCAGATAGTAGATATGGAAGAAACAGGCACCAGAAATGCATTAAATGGCCAAAACGCGAGGAGAAAGTTGTGCCCAAAACAAAAAAAACGTAAGCCGCGGACCTGGAAAAAGTGTCAAAATCGGACCTCACAAATTCAGCATTTTTCTGCTTGAAATGGTTGCACATCACCTGCAGATAGTAGATATGGAAGAAACAGGCACCAGAAAATTGCAAAAATTAAATGGCCGGACCTGGAAAAAAAACTGCTTGAAAAGTTGCACATCACCTGCAGATGGAAGAAACAGGAAAGTTGCCCAAAACCGAAAAAAAAACAACCGCGGACCTGGAAAAAGTGTCAAAATCGGACCTCACAAATTCAGCATTTTTCTGCTTGAAATGGTTGCACATCACCTGCAGATAGTAGATATGGAAGAAACAGGCACCAGAAATGCATTAAATGGCCAAAAACGCGAGGAGAAAGTTGTGCCCAAAACCAAAAAAAACGTAAGCCGCGGACCTGGAAAAAGTGTCAAAAATCGGACCGTCACAGATTCACCATTTTTCTGCTTCAAATGGTTGCACATCACCTGCAGATAGTAGATATGGAAGAAACAGGCACCAGAAATGCATTAAATGGCCAAAAACGCGAGGAGAAAGTTGTGCCCAAAACCGAAAAAAACGTAAGCCGCGGACCTGGAAAAAGTGTCAAAAATCGGACCCTCACAAATTCAGCATTTTTCTGCTTGAAATGGTTGCACTTCACCTGCAGATAGTAGATATGGAAGAAACAGGCACCAGAAATGCATTAAATGGCCAAAAACGCGAGGAGAAAGTTAATGCGGACCTGGAAAAACAAAAATCGACCCTCAAAAAACGCTTGAAAAACACATCACCTGCAGATAGTAGACCTGGAAAAAAGTGTCAAAAACGCGAGGAAAAATCGGACCGGACCTGTCAAATTGTGATTCAGCATTTTTCTGCTTCAAATGGTTGCACATCACCTGCAGATAGTAGATATGGAAGAAACAGGCACCAGAAATGCATTAAATGGCCAAAAACGCGAGGAGAAAGTTGTGCCCAAAAACAAAAAAAACGTAAGCCGCGGACCTGGAAAAAGTGTCAAAAATCGGACCCTCACAAATTCAGCATTTTTCTGCTTGAAATGGTTGCACTTCACCTGCAGATAGTAGATATGGAAGAAACAGGCACCAGAAATGCATTAAATGGCCAAAAAACGCGAGGAGAAAGTTGTGCCCAAAAAAAAAAACGTAATGGCCACCTGCAGATAGGACCTGGAAAAAGTGTCAAAAAAATCAAAACCTGTCACTGGAAAAAGATTCACCATTTTTCTGCTTCAAATGGTTGCACATCACCTGCAGATAGTAGATATGGAAGAAACAGGCACCAGAAATGCATTAAATGGCCAAAAACGCGAGGAGAAAGTTATGCCCAAAACCAAAAAAAACGTAAGCCGCGGACCTGGAAAAAGTGTCAAAAATCGGACCGTCACAGATTCACCATTTTTCTGCTTCAAATGGTTGCACACCACCTGCAGATAGTAGATATGGAAGAAACAGGAACCAGAAATGCATTAAATGGCCAATAACGCGAGGAGAAAGTTGTGCCCAAAACCAAAAAAAAAAAACGTAAGCCGCGGACCTGGAAAAAGTGTCAAAATCGGACCTCACAAATTCAGCATTTTTCTGCTTCAAATGGTTGCACATCACCTGCAGATAGTAGATATGGAAGAAACAGGCACCAGAAATGCATTAAATGGCCAAAAACGCGAGGAGAAAGTTGTGCCCAAAACCGAAAAAAACGTAACCCGCGGACCTGGAAAAAGTGTCAAAATCGGACCCTCACAAATTCAGCATTTTTCTGCTTGAAATGGTTGCACATCACCTGCAGATAGTAGATATGGAAGAAACAGGCACCAGAAATGCATTAAATGGCCAAAAAACGCGAGGAGAAAGTTGTGCCCAAAACCAAAAAAAACGTAAGCCGCGGACCTGGAAAAAGTGTCAAAAATCGGACCGTCACAGATTCACCATTTTTCTGCTTGAAATGGTTGCACATCACCTGCAGATAGTAGATATGGAAG